>WBMW01001229.1:0-11122 GCA_013396635.1 Penelope pileata | reverse complement strand
CCTCTCCCCCCCCCCCCCCCCCGCTTTTAATAACACGCTAGAGACAGAGCAATTTCTACACAATACGTAACCCAGAACACATTGTGACTACCAATGTGTTTTTTTCCTTGAGAATATATTTTTCCACCCTCAATGGAACATTAAAAGCACAATTTATTCATCAGGAGATTTTCTTACAAAACTGATTTTAAGAAGTCTTAAAATCACCAGAACTTCATGTTTTTTTTCCTTCTTTAAAAGGAAAAAAAAAAAGGCAACCCACCTACTTGCCACCTGATGGCTTTTATTATGAAATTTTATATCATTAAGCATACAGTAATGAGAAAGAATACCTACTGACCTTAGAATTATTATTTTGAATTATTTATCCTACTTTCTCCCCTGGATTGTAGTCTATCATATTATCTAATTATGTAATTCAGGTCAATGAATATAAGAGTCTATACTAAATTGAAATGTTCACACTTATTTCTTACACATACACGTGAATCCACTGGATATATTCACTTTTAATTTAACAGTTGTATCTCTGAACTACATAACGTTCAGTAATAAGTATCATTGTCAAGGAGAGTTGTTCCACCAGTTTTGTGGTTATTTACTGGTAGTTACATACAGTTGCGAATGTATAGTCTTGTAAAAGCAGAACGTGTCCACAAAAGTGTTCTTCAAGTAATTATGCTATTTTAAAATATTTTAGCAAGTTTATATTGGATGTTGCAACGGAAGAAGTCCCAAAACTCTAATAACTATGCCATTAATTTCATCCAGACCTAGGGTCTTTACTGTCCTCCCACGCCCCTTCCTTCCCAGTCTTCGCCCTCCCACGCCCCTTCCTTCCCAGTCTTCGCCCTCCCACGCCCCTTCCTTCCCAGTCTTCGCCCTCCCACGCCCCTCAGGCCACTCCTTTCTCTGCCTGGCTGGCCTTTATCTAAGCCTGGGGCAATCCCGCTCAAGGTCCACCCCTTCTGGTCACAGGTGCAAGTGGTCTACCAGTATTCCCCAGGCCAGCCACGCCCCTCCACCATGTGCTCAATCATCAATTCATTCTGTGATCAACTGTTTCCCTACAGATATACTAGCTGCACACGCTTAAAAGCCAATGTAAAAGAAGTAAATAATTCACTGAAAATTAGTGTGATGAAATCTAAGAGTGGCTTCCAAGATATTTTTTTTAAAATAATCAAAATCCTTGTAATATCTTAAATCGAGCATTTCTAGGTATGTTTGTGAAAGATCTTGAAAGAGTTTTCAGCTTTATGTTCTTTCCTGTGATTTGAGATGGATCTTAGAATAAATATTTATTATTTAAAATAAATGACAAAAGTTTTCTAACAGTTTCAGAGATAACAAAGATTAAGTAATAGTTGGGGCAGTACAGTTTGCTCTCATTTGCTCAGAAATATTAGGATTCAAACTCATCTAGGAGAGTGATTATTTAATCATGGAGTACAATGTAATAGGACACTAGCATAATCAGCGTGTTGCATTTGGACAATTTAGGAAAGAAATTCCTAAGAATCCTGCTTCAAAACAGTACTATAAAACAATATTGTATAAAAGGTTCTGCAGAGGAAGGGTTTTTGATCACTATGAACAGGTTTCTTGCTGTCACTGCTCTTTTCAGAATTTGTTTTCTAGGAAATTTCAAAAATTTTTTTTTATTTGCTTCTTTAAGTTTTCATTCTATATATGTCACTCTGAAATCAATGTCTCCTATTTATTTCCATGGAAACTACAGCAGATAGAAGGGCATGATAAGAGTATTTGATAAAGAAAATTCTCAGCTACAAAACACTCTTTTTCAATGTAGTCACCACCATTAGCCATGATCTTTGCCACTGATGAACAAGAGCTCTTCGTTTCATTTAGTGACAGCTATGCATGGCTGTCCAGAATGTGGCTTGTCTTTCATGTCGCTGTCACCACTGCTGAAATGCACAGCCCACCACCTCACTGAGCTCACATCCACTACTTGGTCTCCATAAACATTCAGCAAGTGTCAATGAATATCTGTGGGTGCCATTTCTCTGCATGGAGTTATTCAATTTTGCACTTTTTCTTCACATGCACTTCCACATCAGGGACCATTTTGTCAGACTGCCCCTTTGCTGACATCTGTTGCATGGCAACAAAGTTTAATGGAATATTGATGGGAAAATTCAGCCTTTACTGCTGTACCACCAACATCTGCATCTGACACCACAGGCCAACATAATAAAATAGGAGGTACTACCTTCAGAGCAGCCCTCACATATGGGAATGACATAACAAAATACAGAATTGCTTATGGAACAGAATTATGATGATCATTCAACTTTCATATCAGTTATGTACTTGATTTTCAGTGAACGCTATGATCATTTCTTAAGAATTTTATCCTGCCAAGTGAAGTGCTTCAGAATAATCTGTGATAAGCTGAATCATAGAATAATTTTGATTAGAAGGAGCTCCTGGAGATCATCTGATCCAACCTCATGCTCTAAGCAGTTTAGCTCTTAAGTTATATCGTGTACTTCAGAGTCTTATGTGACTCAGGTTTGAACATCTCCAGAGTGACAATTCCACAACCTTTCTGGGCAACATTTCCCAGTCATTTTTCCCCACACCTATGTGAGATATGTTAGTGATGTTTAGAGCAGGAGGCTCGTTACCATCCTCCTCCTTTCTCAAAAATACTGAGAAGTACTCTATTGCTATCTTTACACACTCTTAGAAAGTCGATTTGCTACCTCAGACTATTTATCTCTTACTTTCAGAATATTCCTAGTGCACCCACATATTACATGCCTCCCTCAAACCATACACCTTGACAGCCTCTGTGACTGTACACTATTTTTTCTTCAAGCACTTTCAGGGATTTTTACATTCATCTCTCTCTAGAAATTTCTTATGTAACTATTTTATCATTCTTCAGACAATAATGCCTCCTTTTTCATTCCTCTTTTGAAGCTGTAGCAGCTGTGGCTCAGTTAATAGTGGTTAGGTCTTCCCTCTTTTTACTGAACACAGATGCTTCATGCATTCATATACCAAAGGCGACCTACTGTATTTCTTGACTATAGACACTCCAATTATCACACTTAAGTTCTCACATCAGTTCTCAAAAGCAGAGTGAAGCATATATACAAATGTATTATCTTCAGACCCCTTTAGATAACCGCAGTAATAGAAAAATGCAGCAATTCTTATTCTATTTTTATGCTTCAATCTCTGATGATCAGTAGCAAAAAAAGAAAAGAAAAAAGCTGTTTACCTCACCAGATGCTTGAAACCCAGGTTGGTGATGGAGTTGGGAAGCAGGTAATTAAAGGGCATTTCTTACAAAGATAAAAGCTTTATTAGCAATTGGTAATAACTTCTTCTCCCAGTAGCGAAGCAGCTGGACATGAACAATATCTGAATAACTTCATTTTGAATTGGTAAGTAGAGCAGAAAGTTATCAGCATTTAAATGAATTCCTCCCCCCCAATCCTCCTTTCTAAAATGAAAGCCCACAGATTTTGCTTGTTTGATCTGAATTACTCCCACTAGCAAAAACCAAAACAAAAAACACCAACAACAAAAAGAGAACTATACCTTCAGAATACTCATAAACTGATGCTAATATATATATAAAAAAAATTGAGTCTCCTATTGTAAAAGATATTTGAGGTATCCTTACATCAAAGTCCATAAGCTGTCTCCTATTCTCTTCTCACACCAGTCTATTTGGAGAACCAAATATATTGAAGTCCTCTAATAGAGAGACACACATACAATAATTAGTCAGCATTAAAAAAACAAAACACATAGAACATTCCTTTATGTTTGAAAACATAAAAACTTGGGTTTTGTTGACTTTTTAGAATAAGAAGAAAAAGTGTCCCGAGTTGGAGGAGGTCCACAAAGATCATAGAAACCAACTACTGGCTCCACACACAGCCTCTCAAAATATTAAACTGTTTCTGAGAGAGTTATTCAAATGCTTCTTGAACTCTAACAGATTTGGTGCTAAGACCGCTGCTGCGAAGGAAAGCATGAACAGAATAGCAAATCCCTGTGGTTAGATTAAGGCAAAACAATACCAAACACAATTATCAATTTTGATGAGAACCTCTGTACTATGATTATCTTTAAAGTATCAGCAATCTCAACAATTATATCTATTTAAGCTGTGCAGCTAAAATATATGGCTTTATAAGAAATCAAAATAAGTCCTGTGTTGCTTAACAACTTTAAGAGGAAAAAAGAAAGGGGAGGAGCAAGGGACAGAAAAAGAAAACAGCATAAGAAAAGCCCAGACACACAAGTACACCAATTGCCTTATCTGGACAGAGAACTCCATTTCACCTCATTTCCCTTTTCTTGAGCACCTCCTTTTCTTAAGGATCTTCCTTCTCATTGAACTGACCCCTCCAAGCTGCTACTTTAACTTCTGTTTTGACCAGCTGGCCCTTATCTAAGCCGATGGCAACACCACCCCAGGTCCACCCCTTCTCGTCACAGGGACCCACCCTTTCCAGAGCACAGGTGCAAATAATCTAACAGCATTTTCCAGGCCAGCCACGCCCCCCTCATCACATGCTCAATCATCAGTTCAGGCTGTGATCAAACATTTCCCTACAGGTTTCCAGCATTAGTTCCGACAGCTGGGGCAGTCCTGGGTCTGTGAGAGTGCTCATCTGGAAGTTTGGAAATACGAAAGTCTCAAAGCCAAGCTTCTCTCAAGCATCCTTTTATGCTTGCTATATCTAGCAGCTTGGCTAGCTGCTAATCTAGCTGATTGGCTTCACCATCTTAAGTTCATCAATAAGTTCTCAACAAACAAGTTTGCAATAAACAAGTTAGCCATAAATAATTTTGTAGTCAAAACTGCAGCAAACAGGAGTTTTGGATGAAGCAAGGCCATCCTGTCTCCACAGGGCTCTCACTTCTGAACCACGTCTTCAACCTTCAGTCTGTTGTCATGGGAATGGTCTTATCTTGCAAGTGTTTGAGACAATTCCAGGCATACCACAGTTAAAGTGTTTTTCGTTGACCCACTACACCTGAGGTGCCTGTTCCAGTGCCTGACCACTCTCTTGGTGAAGAACTTTTTCCTACTATCCAACCTGATCCTCCCCTCATGCAACTTCATGCTGCTCTCTCAGGTCTTATCACTGGTCAACACGGAGAAAAGATCAGTGCCAGCACCTCTGCTCCACACTTGTGAGAGAGCTGAAGGCCACCATGAGGCCTCCCTTCAGTATCGTCTTCTTTAAGCTGAACAAACAAAGTGACCTCAGCCTCTCCTCATATGTCTTCCTCTCCAGACCCTTCACCATGTTTGTGACCCTTCTTTTGATGCTCTCTACAAGTTTTATGTCCTTATATTTTTGTGTCCTTCTGGACCTATTGTGGCCTCCAAAACTGTGGACAGTACTCGAGATGAGGCTGCACCAGTGCACAGCAGAGTAGGAAAGTCACTTCCCTCAACAGACAAGACTGATGCACTCCAGGGTATGATTGCCATTTTAGCTGCCAAGGCATGCTATTTGACTCATATTCAACTTGCTGTCAAATAGAAGTCCTAGATTCCTTTTCATGAGGCTGCTCTCTACCTTTTCATCCTATAGCCTCTACATGTATCCAGGGTTGCTCCATTCCAGATGCAGAATCTGGCACTTGCTCTTGTTAAATTTAATGCGCTTGGTGATTGTCCAGCCCTTGAATTTATCAAGATCTCTCTGCAAGGCCTCTCTGCCCTCAAGACAGTCAAGAATTTCTCCTATTTTAGCATCATCCACAAACTTAGTAAACTCCAAGTTCTGTATCCAAGTCACCAATGAAAATACTGAAGAGAACTGGCCTAAAAATGAGGAACCCTGTGGAAACCCGTCAGTGAATGGCCATCACCCTGATGTAACCTCATTTATTATAATCCATTGAGCCCTACCCATCTGTCAGTTGCTCACCCATCACATTATGTTCCTATCTAGTTGTATGCTGGACATTTTGTCCAGAAGGATACTGTGAGAAACAATAATGAAAGCTTTGCTGAAACCCATAAAGTTTGCATCAGCTGGCTGCCCTTGGTCAACTAGACTGGTGAACTTGGAGAGGAGATTTATTTGGTTAAATATAGGACTTGCCTTTCATGAATGCATGTTGGCTGCGACAAATGACTTCACTCTTTCTCAAATGTTTTTCAATAGCTCCCAGTTTAAATTTACTGATGTTAAAAGGCTACAAAACAAACAAGGAAATGGAAAACACCAAAACCAAACCTAAAAGCTAATTTTTCTTTTCTAATAATGAATGCTTTTAAATATACTGACTTCAGACATAGAATCACAGAATCATTTGTGTTGGAAGGTATCTTTAATGGTCATCTCATTCAACTCCCCCTCAATGAACAGAAACATCTATAGCTAGATCAGGTTGCTTAGAGCTCCACGCAGCCTGACCTTGAATGTCTCTAGGGATCGGACTTCCACCACAACTCTGGGCAACATGTTCCAGTACTTCACTAACTTTTCAACAGGGCTGTACTCTATCCTTTCATCCCTCTGCTTGTATTGATAGTGAGGGTTGCTGGTGCCTGATGCATTAGTAATATGTCTAATTTCATACTATAATGTAAAGGAGTTTGTTTTCTTCTGTATTTTTTGTCTCTGAGTGAAACAATTTAATATTTAACTGGAGATGTAAGAGAGTATCTTTATCCCTTATTTTGTTAAATCTTTGACAATCCTCCCCATTTTACATAACCTCATACAAGTGCTTAGCTCCTCTCTTGACGGAGAAGTCAACAAATGTGCTTTGAGTAAACATTCACAGTTGTGAATTCATCAAATTCTTTTTAAGATACTACATATAGCATCTCAATGTACTTTGTAAGTTAGAAAAAGCAGATAAGGGATTTTGGTCTCACTTGATATCGTTTTTAATGAATACCCCATGTCCGCGACTCTAACGATTGGCTTGCCTGTAAGTCTGACGTTTCTTTACCCACTATCCACAATATAATACTATATTTTGTATATGTTACAGTAAGCTAGAGACCAGTGATTTTCCAAAAACCTGAAATCTTAATATTTTCTATTTCATATAAAAGGTTCTGTCAGAAGCAATACTATTTGCAAAACAAAATAGTAAAAAGTACATTGCACTGTACACACAATTGTTGCTGAGTCAAACCCACAACTTCAAGCATTGCAAACACTTTTCAAACATCTTACTAAATTGAATTGGTTTCTAATGAAATGTAATGCGTTGCCTGAATTATTAATTTGACTTTCATTGATGATGTAAAACCACTACAACAGATAATTCTAAACTGCATGCAGTGTTCTGTCTCCCAACTCTATGGAGTTGAACTTCAAAGAAAAAAAAATGTTTTCAAGACAGTAGAATATGTATTTATTTGTAGCAAACTCATTTCCAAATTCTAAGATTGTTTAATATTCTGAAACTTCTTTATCTACAGCTGGAGAGGATCTTTTAGTCTTTTGAAGACATGTATGTTAAGAATTACTGAGTTCTAACAATGTGGCTAGAATTTCTCTTTGAGTAAAGTGCCATCTAAGCTGTGAAGTATAACTACACTTTAGCTTAATGTATCTTAGACACTGTAGTTAATATTTTCAAATGAAGCAAGACACACTTCTTAACTTTCTTTCTTCTGAAAAATACATCAAATTAGAACAACTTCTCATGTGTTCCACTGGGAATTTATACAAAACAAATTTGCTTTATAATGAATCTTTTTTTTTTTCTTTGAAGATCTTACAGAAGTTACCATACCAGACTTCCTGATCTGAACAAAGCTTTTTTCTTCATCAGCCTAAATCATCTCTCCCTTCCACCCAGCTGAGTGTTACAGAATTGGCACTTCCAGCAATGGAAAAGAAGTGCAAGCAGAATATTTTATGATTTGTTGATTCTGGCATCAACTATCTTCTTGCAGCTGCTATGGTGTAAAGTCAGATATTTGCTTGAACTGGTTTTCAGATTAATATTTACTTGCTTGCAATTTAACAAAAGAAAGAGAGAAAGAAAAACAGAGAAAGAGAAAGAGAAAGAGAAAGAGAAAGAGAAAGAGAAAGAGAAAGAGAAAGAGAAAGAGAAAGAGAAAGAGAAAGAGAAAGAGAAAGAGAAAGAGAAAGAGAAATAAATTTTCAGTCTTGTCCTGGTTTCAGCTGGAATAGAGTTCATTTTCTTCATCGTAGCTGATATGGTGCTGTGTTTAGAATTTAGGATACAAATAATGTTGATAACACTCTGGTGTTCAAGTTGTTGCTAAGCAGTGTACTAATTCAAGGATTTTATTTTATTTTATTTTATTTTATTTTATTTTATTTTATTTTTTAACTTCTCGCACAGTCCTGTTGGCAAGAAGGCTGGGACTGCACAAGAAGCTGGAAGAGGATGCAACCAGGACAACTGATCCAAACTGACCAAAGGAATATTCCATGCCACATGTCATTGTGCTTGCTGACACAGTCAAGAAGATTTGACCAGGAGGCTGCCATTTCTGAGAATCTGTCAGCTGGTGGTGAGCAACTGAGCTGTGCATAACTTTTTAAATTATTTTCTTTCTTTTTTTTTTTTTTCCCTCTCATTTAACTCATAGGGCATCCTAATTCATTTGCTATCAGTACAATATAGATGAGATGGTAAGACAAACAAAAAGCTTTATTTACCAAGACTTTTAGTGTAGCACCCGTCTCACATAAATTTTGTTATGAACAGTATAGCTATCTATAGTTATCTTAGCTACAGTTTATTCTCCAGAGAAGCATGCATTTACAGAGAACAACACCTCTGACTTGATTTAGACTGCTGCAGTAGGATGAAGTAATATTTTTCTCATGTGCTTTTTACAATCTATTGATTATAAACGTCAGAAATATCAGCTCATATGTAGACTGTATAGTAATTATCTAGAAGTGGATTAAGTTAATCCCAAAAGTTTAAGCAATAAAGATTACATGTGAAATAAATCCACAGAATGGTTGAACTTAAAATTTAGCTATCAAATACTGTTGATTTTGCTGCTTCTAGTTCTAAGTCCTCAGACCTAAGACTAGCAACAGTACTCAGGGAAAAGATGCAAATTATTTTCCCTGGATTGTATTGACAGCCTTAGATCTGTCTTAGATCTAGAAACTTGGAGTTCAGAGCAACTTCTCGTCTTCCCATTCATGTTCCCCACCTAAATCGACTCCCATGTTTTAGCAAGAAGCAAAAGTAGATGACTTCCATTTAATTCCAGTCTTGAATATTTAAAAAGCTTAGTCCCCTCAGGAACACATGCTCATAAACGTTTTCACTAGGAAGCATGGTTTTCCTCAGCCAGTTGTATTTTTTTTTCTGCAATAAATTTTCCTTCTGTTTTTCAGTTACTTCTTAACCAAATTAATTACTGTTAACTGTGCCTGTCTATCCAGGGCTTTTCACATGCTATTAAACATTCCTTATGATGTAAACAAAGTTAGTATTGCTACTTAAAAACATGCAGAATGTATAACCTGTGTGATAATTTGACATTACAATCCAGTGTCTTCAAAAGGAATTTCTATTACTCATGTTTCTACTTATCATGTGGTGTTCAGGTCATAATTTGTAAGCACTCCTTAAAGTAGAATATACTACAGAAATCTTGCATGTAGAGTCTAGTCTAATGCAATCCACTCGATCTGCAGAAAACAAATTCTGCATTATTCTTTACACTTATACATTTGTTCTGTAAAACATGTAATCTTTTTGATAATAACAGTACCTGTGGGAATTTAATCGTCCTGATAACACAGTAATTTATATGCAGCATATCAATTTCACATGATAACTGATGCAAGTTTCAGTACCAGTGTAGTAACCAGAGGAGAGACCTGAAATGCAAAGCGTAAGCATTTGAATCTTTTTTAATTATAAGAAAGACTCAATAATTTAAAAAAAAAAAAAAAAAGTAACAAAAACATTAGTTCATAGATCCTGGGTGACTATGGTGACTGAACAGTGGCACAGGTTTACCACAAAAGTAGTGAAATCTCCACTGTTGGTGATATTAAAAAGATGCTATGGCTCAGGCATGCAGCTGCAGGTTGCCCTGCTTGAGCAGGAGAGTTGGACCACATGACCTCAACCACTCTCTGATTATCTATTTCTGTGGTTCTTGGCCTGTATGAAGAAAAAAGACTCAACTCTTTTTACAGTCACTGGCTCTGTCGATTTGTAGAGAGCTTAGTTTTCACAAGGCAGGGATCATAAAAAATGTGAGGGTTCAGGGTATGGAGGAGCAAAGTGAAAAATGGGAACTGAAGTAAAAGAGAATTAACTGCAACTAAATACTGAGATAAGAATGACCCAGACAGAGGAAGTAATTATTGCTCACTGAATCCATTTATTTTATTCATCACAGGGATAGGATTTTCACAGAGTTTTTAGAGATCATATTGCAAAGACTCACTGAGGAAAGTTGATGAATAGCCATAATATAATCCAAATACCAAAATAACTATCAGAACATAGCTTTGAAGTGTCAGTCATGTCCTAAAGTGGATTACTGCAGCACAATTATGATTCATTAATTTGAAATTTAAAAACATATATGTGAATGGTTTTATAGGTTTTATGCAGATAACTTGAAGTTATCCTCTATTTTGAATAAATTGTTCTTTTTCACTTATTCTTCTTTTGACTCTTTTGCTACAATCCTCTCACGTTTAGAAATTTCATGTGATTTTCATATGTTCAGTGAGTGATAAGAAAACTCAGCAGCTCTACACATTGCATAACTGAGCTCTTTTTTCTTTCTTAGGACTCGAGATTCCTTTCCGTATGTGAACCTCAATGTCCTCCTGAAGAAGGAATTACTTTGCAATAAATTATTGCTCTTTTTTACTTATTTTAATTCAAAATTCAAAACCAAAAATAAACTGTACCATTTAAAAAAAAGTTATTATAATGTCCAAAAGATCCATCGAGTGTTCCGGAAATGCCAACTTCATTCTTTTACTGGCAGTAGATAATTTTCTGGTAAGTCTTCCACTCTTTTTGTCCATCTCTGTTGTCCTTCAAAATGATGATCCATCTATTTACAGTCCTTTGTCCTCTTTAAAAAACAAAAAGAGCTTTTCTTCTGTGTCTTAGTTTCTAA
>WBMW01001228.1:264241-303350 GCA_013396635.1 Penelope pileata | reverse complement strand
GTTGCTAAGAACAAGGTCCAGAAACAACCCCTGCAATAATCAGCAGAAACAGATGCCTCCGCAGGCATCTCAGTGAAAGGATCTCTCACTTGCATTTGTTGACTGTAGAAGGACTCCAGAAAACAAAAATAGCTAGACAAATAACTTCTAGAAGATAAAATACATTCCACTCCAAGCACGGCAATGGCTTTTTGGACTTGGTGAATGATTAAGTTCTTCACACAGACTTAGATATTGAGATCTACTGGTACAATGGCATTTTCAACTGTGAATGTTTCTGAACTTTCCTGCTGTAGAGAGATTGCATAAATGCTTCCCAAAATGTAGCTTATTTAGAAGTGAGGTGCATACCTGAGCTAAAGTTCCAAAAAAAAAAAAAAAAGAAAGAAAGGAAGAAACACAACACTCTAAGCTTCTCCTCACATAAATTTTGAAACATCTCAGACCAGAATGAAGTTATTTTTCCCATCAAGAAGTTGGCAGTGTAGTGAAAAGACTTGTGCAAAGGAAGTGAGAAATACCATTTCTAAATGCTGAGGAAACCAAGTAAACTGTCCACAGCAACAACCCAAATTCAGTGACCGTGGATTATTTATTACACCATTGGTTTAGAGTAGCTGTTATTCAACAGCTACTCTAAACCAATGGTACAGGCAGAGCTGCAACCGAGGACAGGAGAACACGCAAATATTGTTCATAAATACTCCCCAGAATTTTCAAATTAAATTGGAACTCATGTCTGTAAAGTTAAAAAGTCCACTTATCAATATTCAAGTTGTTGGGTGTACTCCCATGAGTGTTCACAGAAAGTGAAGCATGGCTCCATATGAGGGCAATTGCAAGGCCTACAGACTCCTCCTAAAAGGGTTTTTTTTTTTTCTTTTTTTTTTTTTTTTCAGGAAGCACCTAAGAAATCTAAATAAACACACAGAGGATGAGATAACCAGACTGGTGAGAAAGTTAGCTTCACTTGATGGTGTCTGATGGTAACTACTCTGAAGAGCAGACTACAACTTGGGGCAATAAACTATCAGACTTCTGGAATTTTGCCAGCCACTCTGAATTCTCTGGTCAAAGGGGCAACATGCAGGTTCACTGGGACACCACAGTCTGGTCCAGGTGGTCTGAGATCTACTCTGTAGGTGCAGCAGGTCTGGCACCAGCCCCACTTTTATGTTTTGAAATGTGCATAAATGTTATAAGCAATTTCATTGTGAGGAGTCCTGCTAATGGATACAAGACTAATTAATGTTTCTCTCATATGTTTTCTACGTAGGAGCTCATTTGAGTCACCTCACGCTGTCTAGTTATCACTACCCTAAAGAAAGGAGAGCAAGCATAGCAAATACAATTGACCAAAATGGACAGCATCTTAAATTATGCTGCTGTTCTAATTTATCTGCAAGTATACCGGTCTCGAAGCTGCTGACAAATACTGACTGTACAATAACTAGCACTAGATTATTGCTTTATCTTTTTGCATAAAGCAAATTGACATCAATGGAGTTCTGCCTAAAAGCTGCTGTGGTATCAGGGGCGGCACAGTGAAACCCCAAGATGAGCCACTAATGTCTGTAAACCATTATAATGGTAATACTTTATCTAAATCCTAGAGCCTAAAAGGTCTAATAGATCAAAACATTCATCTGCCTGCCAGAGGACTGGCCATGTTCTGGAACTTCACAACAATTCAAAGGGGACCAAATAAAAGTGATTAAGAAGCAAAGAAAAATGTAGTTACTGCAGTGGAGATCATCTCTGAAACAAAGCACCAGAAACATAATCAGAATTCAGCAGCTAAATAAAGTGGAAGCTATGAACTGCATCTTTATTACTCTGCAAAGGCAAGTAGCAACTGTGTAATTTAAATAGGTCCATTATGTAACATTTTTCTCTAATTCATTCCTGATCTGCTAAACTAATCTCTATTTTTTAGGGGGGTTGAAAATGAATTAAATGGATAAAAATGCAACTGAAAGCCAGGATTATTTAAGGAATGGAGAACAATAGGAAAGCATGACAAGGAAAGATCAGCCATTTGACAATGAAGCAACATCCTGAGCCTGAAGCACAGTATTATTGAGTAAGCATCTGAGAAAATGTCTTGTTTCTTCACCCAGGATACAGTCTCTTTCCTCTTTCTCCTCCTCTCCTACCAGTAGAGTTTGACTTGGTGTTAACCTTGGGAAGTTTTACTTAGGGGTTTTTAACTTAGACTGGACTAAGAGCTCTGTTTGTTACATAGCTCTGTAATTGCACGTCCTACATGTAAAACATATACTGGAAGTCCTAGTTTCATCTTGTTCAACTATCGGGATTGAATGGAGGCTGCTAGCTATGAGTTTTAGGATCCCTAGGTGCCCTATGCAGTCAGTGAGAGATACCTGAGCAGCTGACAGATCGAAGAGCCAAAGTATGACTCATCTCCTGGAGATGTCTCATCCTCCACTGATTGTAAAGGAAACTGAAAATAGGTGCACAAAGACAGGTGGCTAAAGGTGGGGCAGGGTGATTGCCACCAAAACAGTTTACATATTCCTGTGCTTTAATAGCTCCTCCTTCCTATCAGAAGTGAAAGTCCAATCTGTTCTTCTTTCCACAATGTTTGTTGTGCTGTTTTCAAAAGCTCTTCCTACCACAGTTCTCCAAGCAGCACAAGCAAGGAAATTCATCTGGTTACAATGCTGTCTTCCTCCAAATAATGTCTTATTAAATAATTATCAGAAAATACATCGTTGTTTACCCAGTAAGCATGTTGCAATCACACAAGTCATACGATTTTTATTTTTCAAAGATACCATGGTGCCTATCAGGACATAAGGAATTTCACTTTGTTTTTCCATAACATGACCTGCAACACATACAAGTGGGGCAACGCTGTCAGTCAGTTTAGTGCAGCATTTCAATAACGAAAGTTAGAGACTTTTGAAGGTTTGGAATATATATTGTAAGGCTATATATTTAAAACTAACACCTTTTCATTTAAGCACGTAAAACTAGTGTTCCCCTTTTATCTAATTTCCTGCCCCTTTTACTAGTGATTCAGTTACACCTTTTTTTCTGTTAGAAAGTGGCAGTTCAGTAGTTCAGTGGACCAAGAAGTAATGTAATATTTTGCAAGTTTTGTTGGAAAAGTAATATAGTAGCGCTACTACTAATGAGGAACATATCCATACCGTGCCTGGACTTTACTTTAAAACACTAATGAAAAATAGCAAGCACAGCTCTGTCCTCTGTTGCACTCACACAATCCATTGCAATCAATGAGAACTGAATATGCTTACTTCTAGAGAAGATACAACTGAGTCCTGTGGTTGCACTGGTCTTACTGAAGAGCTTCTTGTTCAGCTCACTTACAGGAACAATACAGACTCAAATATGTCAGTCATGCTCTGCATAAGAGGTCCGCTGTATTTCCTTAGTTGGTGGACAAATGCATTAGAGATGGGTCTGACTAGGAGCCCTAACCAGAATGCAACTTCATTTTTTAAAAATTCAAAACACGAACCTGACCCGGAGCTAATTAGATTCTCTCTCACCAAACCAAGCTTCTAAGTCTCATTTCTAACCTTCAGAAAAATCTGAGAGAAGGTATTAAATTATTTACAACATTAAAAATCTTACTTGTATAACTTGATTTAAACTTTATAGAGAGAAGGCACAACTTGATGCAATTATTAAATCATCATTTGATGATCACTGAAATTTGTTGGAATCTTTCTTTAATCTTGGGTGTTTAAGTCTTTGGTTTTTATTTGCTGTGTTTCAGGACACCTGCCTTGACTGTGATGACTGTGATCAGTTTCACCTGCCTAGTAACTACTGTTCTGGTTTTGTAAAAATTTTGTGGGCAGTTTCCTTTTTCTCTCCTAACTTCATATTTAAGCTCATTTTTCACATCTATTATTTTACTTAATGCCTGCATTTTTATTCTTGTGGTTTTCTTTCCGTTTTTTTTCTCTTTTTCCCTCTGCTTCATTCTTTTGCTGTACTTCATTTTTGCTTAGCCTAACATTTATTGTGGTTTATTTTTAGGATACATGTACATTTGGGATGGAATTATAATCTGAACATTCATATACCAAGTATATGTTTTTGTTGGAGAAATACATAACGGGCAACTGTTCTTGTTCTTCTGAGAAATGCCCATAACAAATGGCAGGCTGCAGATCAATGAATCCTCTATTGTTTTAACAAAATGAAGCACTGAAAGCAGGCAAATGAAGTACAATAGGATAATCTTTTCAAATATGACAGTTTATCCTGGAGTCAAAAATATTGCAAGTGTTTGTCTTTGACTGTTTCACATATGTCAGAATCTTACACTGAAATACCATTCAAATGTCAATAACCTACTTTGCAAAGAGTATATAATAGATATACTGTAAATAATCGTATTGTGAGGAAATAACACACTTGAAACTGGAAATTCCTTCTTTACTTTTAGGCAGGTTTCTCAGTTTACTTAGACATTAAAGATATCTATTGCCCTTTAAAGTACAATATTAATAGCTGGCTTAATTTAACTGCCTTTTTCTCACACACAAATTTTTGCAGACTAACACCTACAGGTACGCTTTTCAACCCTGTAAATCTCTTCCAGTTTTAAAAGTGCTCTTCTGTCTTCATTTCTGGATGATGGTCACAGAGCATGAAGCCCACTGGATGAAACGGTATGTGAATGCAAGCTCCACAGATTTTTTCTGTTACTTGAGAATGTGTGTAGGTCCCAAAGTTGTGTAGGCTTAAAGAAAAACACTATGTTGAGAACTTTTTAAAAAATCATTATTATTTGTCATTGCCAATTCTCTTTTAAATCTAGAATAACTGGATAGGAACCAGTACAGAGCGACTGACAGGACAGGCATGGGCACATGTTTAAAGTGAGGCACACACCTGAGCCAAAGACATACCAATACACAAGCAAGTTCTGGTGACATCGTTGGCACCATGCAACTAGCAATAGTTTTACTTTCGCCTTTCCTACTTTAATCCACAATGTTTCTTTTTCATGACTGGTCTTTTTTGTTAGATGTAGAACGTCTGCAATGAATAGCAAAGCTTTCCAAAAGAGAGGATTAGGGAGAGGGGAAGTTGTTGAGTTTTGGAAGAGGGTTGTTTGTGTATTTGTTTTCTTACAACTGGCTAAACCCCAGCAATTATTCTCCAGAAATTTCACAAGAAACATTCATATGGGCAGGAAATCTACTGGCAAGAAATGGCAGATGAAAGAGTTATGTACTGCTGAATGACAGTTTTGCACCTGCACATTGCTTAAGTTGGAGAATATGCTATTAATATAATCACAACAGCATAACCAGCAGGATACGTAGTCATGTACCAAGAAGATTTCATTTTGAGTCTTCATGGACACTTTTGGCATTAGCACGAAACAAGGACTTGAAACAATTTCAAACTTGCAGTTAATGAAAAAAGAATTAACAATTACTATCAGAATATCATGTTTGAAGTTAAGATGAGAACTGTGTAACTGTGTGCAGATAGTTCTGTTGGATCTCCAAGGACACTAGTGGGATTGCAGACAGAGATGCCCAGTAAGTAGGGTCAGAGAAACCCTGCTTCAGAATCATTCATTGCATTTTGTTTTATTTCTACTTTATTTATGGAGAAATCATTTTTTTCCCTCAGGGTCATTAAACTTAGAATGGAGTAAAGCTGTTCAAGAAACTCCTACAGAACATTTTTAGGGGTCAGGATTTGGTAATTCATTGAAATCAAAATATTTCCAATGCATATCAAAACATATCAACAAAGTTTCAAAACAAATGCTGTCCCAGTTTCAAAACATGGAAGCCCTGAGGTCTCTAGTTCAAAGGTAGACAACTTGGTGGGCCATCCTGCAATGACAGGCCATCAATCCTCTATCCTGGCAGTAGGGAGTTGAGCAACAGTCTGCCAGCCAGGCAGGAGATCTCTGAAGCCCTGGAGGCACCCAGAAGATCTCAGCCAAAATCCAACTGTCCCTGTGAAAAATTTAGATTTCAGTCAATTGTCAAGATCCCTCTGACGTTTGCCAAGAAGCTTTACTTTTCAGACTGGTTCCATCAGCTTTTGTCTGTAGAAATGTTCATTTGCTTGTTTCAAATAAATCATTTCACCCCAAATAAATGTCTACCTCAGTAATCACGTGTATGACACAAGCCTTATATCAAAAGGAGTACCTTCCCTGGATTTGTCCCTGCTCCAGGTTTCACCTAGGGAGTGCTCAGTTCAGTCTTTCCAAGGTGACCAACACCTTTGCTGCTCCTTACTGAATTTCAGCTTGAGCAGTTTTAAGCAGCCACAGGGAAGTAATGCCCAATGCTTCCCTGAGTGAGAAGGTCAAGACTTAGACAAGGTGGTTCAAGAGAAATTTTGGCCCTCTCCTAGAGGAACGTGAATCATCAAAAAAGTAAGAGAAAATATAATTGTGAGGAAATTATTAAAAGCAACTAAAACCTTATCCATTAAAAATGATAATGGAGAAGTATGCAACTCCTGCTGCTGCCTCCTATACAAGTATTGTGGCATACCAATGCAGATCATAAAACAGCAATCGTAGGAGCTCCCTGGGGGCACAGGGCCAAAGCTTTGCCCTGCTGTGTGGTACAAGAGCTGCTGCCCAGCCACGCTGCAGTTCTCTCACTCACAGCCCAGGCCAAGTTCTGCTACGTGACAGCAAGGCCAGGCTCCATCAGGAGCCATGGGAGCCACCCACTTGTCTGGGAGGTCAACATTCGATCCACCAAAAGGAGGATTAAAATACAGAGCATGGCTTGTGAGCTGAGGGGAGACAAAGTAACATCCTTAGGAAAACTATTTATTTAATGACAGATAAATCAACATGGCATGCATCAATATGTGATCCGTGGCAATGTCTTCTGAGGTTTGTTTTCTCTCCTTTATGCACTTTATGCACTTTTGAGCTGTGAGGAATAATGTGTGGGAAAGCCCTTTTTAATTTGTACGTTTGTCATCTGAGCAACTAAACTGCTGTTAAAAAGAAGAAATAAAAGCTCTATTAAACCTCAATCACAGAGTACTCATCCAGATTGCTGACAGTCAGTAAATGCCTCAGAAATCTCTTCCATTTCTTTACAGAGACTGGAATTCAGCATTCCAGCAAACCAGATTATAAAATCAGCGTATCTGCCCCAAAAGGAGCGTGCCTTTTCTTTACAGTAATGTAATGCTGGACAGTAGGTTGGCACTGGGCCGTGAAAGGTATTTGCCATTTTGTAAAACAAAGCAGCCATCCATAATCTTTTTCGTTTCCAGATAATAAAAGGAAAGTCTCATTTTGCAACTATAAAAAAAGTTAAAGCAGTACAGCTGTAAGCAGAAATCCAGTCCACTTGTGGTTTCAAGAGCTCCACGCCTACTGTACATAAAATAATATTCTGGTATCATTAGCATAGACAACAGCTTGTTTTCAATTTGGCTGCAGATAATGAAATTATCCCCCAAATTACCATAAAGTGGAACAAATAAACACAAAAGCAAACTCTTTCTTTTTTTCCCCTTCAGCGGCACTGGCTTTCAGCTATTTAGAATAAAAGCAAAGCTTCTGTTTTTCCAGAGCTCCAGCTTGACCTCAAGCAGATAAAGAACGCGACATGACAAACACGAAGCAAAGAGTTACTGTGTCCTTCCCCCCTGGCCTCTGTTTACATTAGGAAATGTACCCGGGGAGAGGGAAGGGGAGGCAGGAGGGCTGCCTTCAAGCGCCGCGCTCAGCTCCGTTGGCTCCGGCTGGAGCTGGCCCCTGTTTCTGAGTAAGCTTACTCCACTCCAGATGTGCCTCGGCTCCAGCGTGGCTGCCATGTACAGTAAATCGGCAACTGAGGGCTCGTCAATCTGTGGGGTAGAGCAATTGCGGTCTCGCCAGGCCGCCCCACTGGCACAAACAGAAATCTCCGCTGCTGAGCTGGGAAAGGAGGAGGAGGAGGGAGAGGGGCGACAGAGAGGGAAGGAGGCAAGGAAGGGAGAGCAGCGTGCGAAAGGTGAGGGCTGGGAGGTGTCAGCTCCCAGGAGGAGAAGGGGAAGAAATAAACACTAACAGCCGGCCGGGGAAATGTTCTTAATGCATTTGTAAATTTACTTGTAAATGTTTTACACTTAGAAAGAAAGGGGAATGCTGCATGTCATTTGGAAACGATGGCTGTCTATAGGTCCCCATGGATATACTGGCTTAGTACGGCTTGTAACCAGAGCAAGAGAAACATAAAATAGCCGGGAAAAACACAGCCAATTAGTCATTATATGTAGATTGTAAAAACAAGAGGGAGAGGGAGACAAAAAGTACCCTTAGCAAATTGAGTTCCTCTTGTTTATGCCCCTGGAATAGGAGCACAAACATCAGAGGCAATGACGCCTCCTCATCAACACGCAACCTGCAAGACAGGCAGCTTTCCATCCGTGGTCCTCTAGGATTTCCTGCCTCTCACAAGATTTACCTATTTGCTGTCATTGTAAAATACAAATTGTTTCACTAATCAGGCAGTTTGCTTTGGACCTGACCCCAGCTGTATGAACTCCAAGTTGGACGCTCGCTTCTGATCTCCTGCCGCCTACACAGCCGCTGCTAACTGAGTTTTAATAGAATGAGAAAATGATCTTTTCTTTTATAGTAGTTTCAAATGAGCTACCCAGCTTCAAGCTGACTATAGCTATGTTTTCTTAATCACCATTTTTTAATAGCAATTCTGAGGACCTAAATGCCTGCTCCTCCTCTCTTCTCTTCTAACGCTGCCAAGTCTAAGAATGTAAATAAGTGTTAAATTGAAACACAGAACAAAAACGGGTCAGATTTAGTGTAATTGAGTCATAGTTAAATTTAGGCTGCTTTTATTTGTGTTTTAACAGCAGCTCTATACAGCATCTCTGGGTAGAATGAGATGCCTCATTTATTTATTATTTTTATTGTGGTTGCGCCTAAAATTCTCAGTAAAGGCTCCCAGTCTTATTGTGCCATGCACTGTAAAAGATGAGCTATGCATTTTAAAGGTTCTTCGTTGCTACAGAGGCTCTCCTTTGGGTACCATCTGGGTTAAATGGCAGCACCTTAAATGGACAGAAATACTCAGCTGTTCCAAATCTTCAGAAATTGGGAATCAAAGCTGCAAAAAATCATGAGGCTGCTGGAAAAAAAGTCACAAGATTTTCCAAAGGGTATATGTGGTATCCTTTCTTCTCTCCTAGTTTGCGAGCTTTTTAAACATCCCCAATTCACTGTACGAGTATGAAAGCTACTTTCTACAAAGAAATATTCTGATGTTTGCAGTATCCTGTAATCTTAGGAATGAAGGCTTAACAACATTAAGTATCTGTAGATTTGAAATACAGCCTTAAGACCTGGCAATACAACAGACATATAAAGGACTTGATTTTCTTTAGCACTCCATTGACAGGATACTATGCTCTCTTCCCTCTAGAGGAAATCCTGCAAGGCACAAGGTGCTCCAATTCTGAGTGAGAAGAATATGGGTAATACATACATATAATTAAAGTAAATGTGATTATTCTTGTGTTTACTTTTCATATTGGGTTTTCAAACATTGCAGGCACAAGTCTGAGGGTGTTGCCTGAGATGCAGGGCAGTAGAGAAGCACAGCATGCAAGCAGGCATGCAGCTGCAGAGGAGTCCATGCACAGTATCACATTGCTTTCTCTTTTCTGTCAGCCAGAAGGAGGCATACCATCTCCCGCTTCTTTCTCTCATTTCAGCTTCAAGGTCATTACAGCTGGACAAAATGGACATAAAACAAGTGTAAGAAGTCAGGATTGCAAGAGTAGGATCAAAATGACCTCAAAAACTCTAAAATTAGGTTGGTCAATGTGCCTGTAAATGGACAACAGGGACTTCCTTCCCTTACACTGGCAGAAATGCGACCTGGGTGATCAAACAGGTGTTTTCATTTCCATGCAGAGAGGTAACACAGATGAGTCTTGTTAGACAGTAGCTGAATGTAGTGAGGAATGTGACTTTTCCCACCCAATGTTGAATAAGTGGCTCAGAGGAAACACGATACTTAGAGGACACCAAGAGCAGCACAGTTCTTAGCTCATCCACCACAATAATGGCACTAATTTGAGAATAAGTGAGCATAAAGCTGATAATAGCTGTCTGTAAAGAACCGTACATGATGGTAAGATGATATCAGACAATGCTAAGTGACCATGGAGAAGAAGTAGAAGCCAGGACACAAAATGAGTCAAGCATGAAGAGGGTGTTGAAAATGAATCATTGAGAGATAGGAATAGCAAAGTGCAGTCTCACTTCAGAGAATTCCCTCTCAGAATTACAATCCAAACTCCCAGCAATTGTGCTCATCCACTTTAGTTTTAGTCATGCTTTTAAAATGTGAAATTAAGTCTTTGTTTACATGTGTGTCACAAGCTAGGCCACTTAACCTCAGGTTTATCACACATATGGTCAGAAAGGACAATTTTCTTGACAAAAATTCAGAAAAGATGCTTCTTATTTTCAATGATAACCACCTTTTAGCCATGCAATACAATCTTGGATCTGCTTATTTCCTTGGGTTTTATTTTATACACATTTCATGCACCTGAAAAGTGAAGGAAGGACAGTATTGGCCAGCCACTGTGCGGGCAGATGTTGTGTAAATTTCCACAGAATATTCTGCCAAGCCTCCCTCTTACACAGATCTCTGACACCTGCACTATTTGGAAGGACTGCTTTCTGTATCAATGAACTTCCCCTAGGGGCTGAGACAAGATGAACAACCAAGAACTCGGCTGCAGATCAGTCCTGTGGAGCACAGTGAGGTGCAACTGCCCTTCCCTGCTTAAGGAAGATACAGTAGCCCTATATTCCAGGGAAGACAAAGGTAGTTCACTTCACACATCTCCTAAGAAAAGTGGAGGTTAACAAGTTTGTTAACAGTTGTTAAAAAATAAAATGAAGTTTAAAAGGACAGCATTTACAGTACGGAATAAACTGTATTTCAACTGAAATTGTCAGGTAGTTGTAGGGAGCGATGAGGTCTTGCCTCAGCCTCCTCTTCCTCGGACTAAACAACCCCTGTTCCATCAGTTGTTTCTCATAGTTCTCGTTTTCTAGTCCCTTCACCAGCTTCATTGCCTGCAGCACAAATTGTGAATGTGTCATTTCTGTTCATAATAGTACTATCAGGAAGTCTAGAAGGCTATGTATGCTAAATGTTTAACACCCCAGTAGCATGCTCTTTATGATGCCTTCGACACCTGCACAGAAATTGTATCAAATCTGTAGCAGCAGTATTAGGTAATGCACCAGAGTTCAATGTTCAAAACATCCTGTTCTTTACATAGCCTCTTGTCTTACACAAAAGCAGTTAAAAATAAAAGGGCTTGTTCAAGCGCCAGATTTACAAGCTTGTGTTCATAGACTTTGTAAGGCTCATCTTGCAAGGTTGTTTTGTTATACCTGTGGGCTGGGGAAGGGGAGGCAGGAGACTTCGCAGGAGGGAGGAAAGCTTTGTGAATATGCAGTTTCAAGCTTTCAGGACAACTGGAAATCTCTTCACATGCTCTGCTTTTGTGACAATTAATTGTCTTTTCTGAAAAGTAAAATTTGTATGAATTGAGTAGCATAATTAGCATCCTGCAGCTGAATAATTATATTTGCATTTTGAGATCTGGAGACTTGGATCAGCTAATTAGTAAGACAGATGTCGTTTGCAGGACTTGGATGTCAATCCTGATGCAGAATTTGAGCTCATTAGTCTATGGTAGCATTTAGAGTAAAGGAAGATTGGCTCTTCTGTTGAATTTCATACTAGAAGACCCGAGCGGGATTCAGTGCTGAAAGAAAAAAAAAAGATTTTCTGTGGCTTTAGAAAGGTATCTAGGTCCTTCCTATGTAACACATACATTGTCATAATCTCAGTGCTAGCTGTAACAAAACTATGTGAGCAATAGGCCCTCTCCTTTTTGGGACCTGGCGTTCCTATTGTTGTTGAGGAAAATCTGAGCAGAACGATGCAATCCACTAGTGCCTTCATGTCCTTCTCACATTCATAAGTCCTATGACCAATTATCTTTTCGCAATCAAGACTCAGCTATAACTGATCATTTTAGTCTTATTTTCACAAGCTGTTGAGAGCTTTGCTGCTATTCATTTTTTTTTTTTTTTTGAAACTCATTTTCAGCGCGAAGCAACATATTGATAATATGTTGGACTGAGAATTAAGGAACCTGGCACAGAACATCAGTGAATTCTGCAACCAGCTCCTGGCCTTTGTCACAGAAGCATTTCTTAGGCATAAATGGCATTTACAATTAACAGTCTCAATACTGTAAAGACTTTCATTATTGCTTAATAAGATGCTTGATTATCAGTGATGAAAAACGCTATGAAAAATTAACAGTAACTTGTACAAAAGAAAAAGTCAGTGCTTGAAGACAAATCTCCAGATCACAAGCAAGCTGGACTTCACCCTTCCATTGAAAAGTCTTCAGTTTATATCAGATCAGACTTGTGCCCCGTTATTTTATCCCAACACCTACATACAGTCTATTTGTAACATATCCCTCATAAAGATCTTCCTCTTACTTCCTGTGAACAGGAATATTACAAACCTCTACAGAGGAAGTGGAAGTTAAAAAGCCTTGCAGAGAACAGATGGAAAATGTGATAGGAAACTGGAAAACAAACATTTTATGTTTTCATATATGTGAGTTGTACTTAACAAAGGTTAACTTCCACTCATACCTTTCTCTGAATTTTCTGCCCAATACTTTTCATTCTTGCACTAACAGTTATATACTACAATGTCTTTTCTCAATAACAATTGTAAAAGAGTCTGGTAAATGTTTTATTATCAAAGGCAGCAAAAAGTTTTATTTTATATAGAGGAAATGAGCCAGAATCAATATAGATAGATTTAACTTGCCTTTATTAACTCACTGGAACAAAACGTCATCATTAATTTTTACCAAAATGCAGTTTCCATTACTGGGATTCTCTGGATGACTTTTACCAACATTTCTCCGCAGGAAATAGTGGACAAACTCCAGATCTCTGAAAGAATGACAAAACAGTATGAAATACAGGATCTCCCGCAAGAATGCTAGAAACTTCACCTCTCATGGACCTGGGAAAGACCAAGCAAAATTTACATGCAGCTCAAACCCAGACTGGGGTCTGGCATTTGAACAATCTTGGAGTATTTTCAATCCATCTCATTTTATCTTAGAAACTGCTTTATTTTTTGAAGCAAGTTAAGCTCAAAAGATCATACTTAGGTCTATCCTACATCAGCTGATTTTCCAATTCTTAGCATCCACCAGCACATCTGAAAATCAGGATACTTGTTTTGCACTGTAAGTCATGAAATAAAATGTTGATCATTCTAAGTCTGTAAAAACCAAATTATTCTGAATGTTTTGTCTTTTGTAGTCACTGGTCACTAAAGATTGATGCTCCCCTGTAACTCCTTGCTGATTAACACATTCCTTTGGGTGCCTAATTTGTGAGAGATTTACACTGTGCAAACACTGTTTACAGGGAGCATTTGATTCTCTCTAAATCAATTAGATATGCCTTTTCAGGAACATTTTCTGTTTCAGAGGGGCTTTGTTTTTTACCTGCTACAAGAGTTCCAAAGCCATATCACCTCTGAGAAGCCATGGGGCAGCTTGGAAATAAAATGGGCCTGCCAGTGCAGCCTCATGTATAATTGAAATGCAATTTAAGGGGTCTTCAGAGGAATTTCTCCAACTCTGGAGGAGGCCGATCAGCAATCTGACCTCCAATAAAGACAACAGAAGGAAGCTCCCTTTGAAAGATAGAGGGAACTTTTTTCTTTGAAAAGCATTCTTAGGTGCCGTCTGCTGATACAGGGCAGACTTATCTCCTGAGGTCCAGACAAGTCTGTGTTACTGATTATGCCAATATACCTCATGCAGTTCTCACTGCCCTTATCTAAGAATGGGAAAAGTCAAGGAGAGCAAGGGAAAAACAAAACAGAACCCTACCCAAAGGAAAAGTTTATCATTAGAAGTCTTCAAAATGCATCCAGAGAAATCTCCCTGCATATATATGAAGTTTTAGAATCTTACTGTGCTATTGTTCTCCTGAAAAAAAAAATGAGGAAAGATTGTGAACAAAAAGCTAGCAAAACATGTCTATAAACGTGGTGGATACAAGTACAAGCAAGTAATTGTATTTGCAGTTATGTACTGTGTGTGCAAAATGAGCATCTGTATCTAAAGGTATACCTGAAGTCATGATGCCTAACAAAGGCAAATTCTAAGTCCTGCATCTGGAATAGTCTCGATGTCAAATGATTGGAAAGTGGCTTTGGAAAAAGGACCTGGGACTCCTGGAGGAAAAACTGAACATGAGTCAGCAGTATGCCTTTGCAGCAATAAAATCCAACCTCATACTGGGCTGCTTTATTAAGAAAATAGCCAGCAACTGAAAGGAAGTGATTATTCCCCTCTCTTCAGCACTTGTGAGGCCACATCTGGAGTACTGTATCGAATTCTGGGACACCGACAAACTGGGGCAAGTCAAGCTGAGGGCCACCAAGGTGGACAAAGAACTGGAAAATGTGACATGCGAGGACAGCTGAGCAAGTTGGATTTGTTTGGCCTGGAAAAGAGAGAGCTAAAGGAGAGGGCCACACCACTGTCACCTACCTAATGGGTGGTCACAGAGACTGTTCTGGGAAGCGCACATCAAAAGACTAAGTGGCAATGGATGCACATCTCAGCAAGGGAGCTTCCAACTATATACAAGGAAAAAATGTTCACAGTCAGATTGAAAAAAAAATAGAAAAGAGTGCCCAGAGAGGCTATGGCATCTTTGTCTTCAGAGATATTCAAAACTTGATGGGAAAGGTCCTGAGCAATGTGATCCAACTTTGAAGTTAGCAATGCTTCAAGCAGGCAATCACACTGGAAGAACTCCAATGGGGCCTCCAACCTATGTTATTCAATGAGTTTATACTAGTACGCAAAAGGTCATCTGTTTTCACTGTTAGCCTGTCTTCCATCTCATGTCAGAAACAGAGTAAGTGCATTCTCTGCTAGTTTACAATTTGCGGGACAAAGCGGCCCACTGCTGGGACAGAGTAAGACTAAAGAAGACATGGAGTTGAGGCAAGCAACATGCCTCAAGCAAGCCAGAACAGTGCAATAAACTAACCAAATCCATCCAAACATGCAGTAAAAATTCCCATGACTCAACCGCCTCCATAGCCTGTCAGCTCTACCTCCCACATCCACAGCCCTATCTAACACTAGAGCCCAAACTGCCCGATACTTCAATCCAAACAATGTGGTTATACAAGTTCTCTCCAAGCCCAAGACCCAGAACCATGAATCCTGCCTTAATCCACTCCTGAGAATGTGTGTATTTTTGGATCAGAATTTTGGTTGCCTATATTTGGAAAGTCTCACCCAGAGTCTTTAGCTGGCTAAAGGAAGCCAAAGAAAACGCAAGATGTGGTGGTTACCAAAGCTGAAATACTGCTTGAATATGACCACTCCTTGTGTATTTATGCACTGCATATGTGACTATCAAACCTCTAAGAACTCAGTATCCTCCTTATTTCATTTATAGGGAAGAAAGAGTCCATTTCTACAGAATTCCCCAGACAAAATCTACTGCAGTGTAAATCATTAATAAAGGATTTTTCTTTTTATTTGCTTCACCTCAAGCAGCTGGTCAGTTATATCTCTCTGGGGCGTGTCAACTAATACATGTTATTTCATAAGCTGAGGATTTTTGAAATAATACTGTCTTGTCCCTTTCCTTACTCCCATGTAATGTATTTTCTCATTATCCTGTAGAAATTTAAGGGGGAAAAGCATTGACAAAACATTAGAAAAGGACTGAGCAGAACTAAGGATTATAAAAATGCTGACAAACCTTTGTATAAATGGCTACACTTCATAATGGAATAGGAGGAGGCTAGGAACAAATCTGAATCATGCTCATGTGAAGTAGAACTAGTGAATGACAACTGATGAAAATGTATTAAAAGCAACAATTCCCTTTTTTTTCTCCCACAGATCTCTAAGCACTGAAGTGCCACTGAACTCAGTAGGAATCTATTATTGATTTCAGTGGGAAATCCTGGCCCACTAGCCTCATTTTCACAGTTGGAGAAACTGAGACACAAAAAAGTTAAATGACTTGCAGGATATTATCCAGCAAATGGCAGAGCTGGGAACAGTACTCAACTCCCCTGGAGGCCAGTCCGTGCGTCATCCACTGCACCACTTCCTCATACTAGAAGGCAGCAACAGAGCACAAATTTCAGGGATTTTGTTTAATAAGAATGGGAGATGGAGAGATCTGGAGGCTCACCTCTGAAGTGAAGGAATGCTGGGCTTGTTTGACTTACATCCAATGTGCAACTGCTGACGCTAACATATGAACATGTCTTTGCTCATATGCAGACCATTAAAAGAAGAGTCAGAGAATTGGGAATGATCACAAGGAGAAAAATGTAATTCAATTTATTTTAGAAACAGACAGCCATGCAGATTCTGTTTGCAGTGAGTCAGGAGGAAAGTTTGCAAATCATAATCAAATGTGATTTAAACACTGCTTCTGCTTAAGCAGTTGAATCAACTAGTTGGCTAACGTAAAAGGAATACAACACAGGGGTCTTACTTTACATCAGATGCCTACCAGTCCTGTTCTCTACAGACTGAAAAGGGTGATATCAGTCCCTTTAATGGAAAACATTTCTTGTAGCATGATTATTTATGTTTCACTGCTGTATGGGTGGCATACTGCTTTACTCCTGAGACAGATGCACTGACTTTGCAGCTTATTCCTACAAGGGTATTTTAATCATTTTAAATTATGTATATGAATCCATTTTCACGGCAAATGCTGTTTGAGAATTCCCTCTCCCCGTGGCCACTGTTGCAGGTGGTTTTGTATTAGCCTCTCATCTAGGAGGTTTGGCATCCTCAGAAGAACACATGTGATGGGACAGGACTAAAAGACAACAGATTTTCATTACTTCTCTGAATGGTTCTGGCCCACAGATCCAGAATATTTCAGGCTGCTGAAATGCTCGTAGTTGAGAAATGGTCCACATACACATAAGTACCAGGCAGGTATCCTCTTGCTTTGGACAGGAGGTCGTGACCCTGGTACTGGGAGAGGAGCAGCAGCTGCAGTGCTTGACATTGCTTTGGAGTGGACTCATTGGCCTCAGTAGTACTGATGGCTGCACTTGTGACTACACGCATGGTGCATTTTTCCAGAAGGTTTCAAATCACCATACGAAGATGGCTGCTACACATCATATTGTGATGGGTTTGTGAAAAGGAGTGTAGCAGTTATGGCCAACCACACAGGCGAGATGATTGCTAAATTCAAGCAATTTAAATTGAAGGAAATTGTAGATATTTAACATTAAGGCTTAAGTGAAGGCTGTGCGTGAATGGAAGAGCAGCAACAAAGATTACTGGATTTATATCTTACAGTTCAGCAACCTTTCAAATGGACCACACCAAACAATGATTTAGGGGCAGAAAATTCCTGGACTTAATTCACTTTAATACTTCTGACTTTGCTGCTTTGATACAAATCTACAATGTAATTTAGCTCCATGACTGTTAATGGGAAATAAATGTTACTGAAGCTTCAGACTTTGAACATTTCAAACTTTTTCTCTCGTTTTAATCTTTGAAATCTTGTAACTCAACTTGAAACTTTGGCATTACAATTCTTCAGCAAAGACTTTGTTCTTAATGGCATTTTGCACATCATACTGTTCCCACCTACCACAATCGTCACTTCTGGACTGGGTTTGACTTTTACTGTCATTTGTTTGTTTGTTTGTTTGCTTGTTTAAAACTTGCCATTATGCAGCTGTGTAATATATGACAATAGAGGGTGATAAATACCGAACAGCTGAAGCTGAAAACAAGTTGAATTAATGGAATAAAGTGAAGGTGATAACACTTTTTTAAAACACAGAAAATCAGGAGATATTTTAAACAGTATATTTTGCACACATTCAGAAAGAAATCCTTCATTTTTTCCCAAAGACTCTCTGATGCAAAATTCATCCCCACTGGAGAACACACACACACACATAAATCCTAAACTCAATTTAATGACTTCATGAATTCACACCAAGTGGGATAATATTTAAGTTTCTAAAATCCAGGTAAAGTAGTAGTCCTCCATTCTGCTGACATAATCCTCTCTGTCGCTGGTGGCTGCCAGAAATTTAAGAGTTAAAATGGACACCACTGAGAGCAAAGCATATGTAATAAGCACCATGTTACTTGCTCACTGGGCTTCCCATAGGCTAGTGAAGGTTGGGAACCACTTCCATAAAGGAAATGTATATGGTGTCAAGTTATGGACAGTCCTGTGAGTTAGCTCCATTCTCGCAACTGATGAGCCCCAGAATGACTTTGGCCTCACACAGTTTCTTACAAACAGTATTTAGACAGGCTTCAAAACTTCGGTAGGCAACACCATTATTCCCAGTTTGCAGATGAGTTATAAGTACAACAAGGCTAACAGCTACTGCACGGGGACATGTTAAATGAACATGGGGAGCCAGAAAAAAATTCAGTTTCCCAACACTTTTCCACTTAACCATAATGTCCACAGTCATTAACACGGAAAAAAAATCCACTGAAACCATGCTCCCTGAAGACATTTCTGGTATTTAAATGAGCCTTGTAATTTTTAGAGCTACTGTGCACCTGCTACTTCCAAATAGTTTCCAAAGGTTGCCCACCTATCCTAATTTTATCAAGCCTCAGATTCTTAATCTTTCAAACCACGGAAAAGAACAGCTCTCCACCTTCCAGTGTTCTTCCCACTGAGGCCAGCAAGAGAATTCTTCTGACTTCAGTGGCTGCAAGACTTCCCTCCTATATTCTTTTGCCTCAGTTTTGGAGAGCAATTGTCTTGGGGTGGTTAAATGTCTGCCTCAAGAGAAACTGTTGTGTTGAGAATCACTATTTAATCCTTACCACCCAAGCACCACACAATACAAACAGTAACAATAATAAGCAAATGAAACAGCATAAAAATAAAGAATAAGTAAACAGCACAATCACCCGAACAGCAGTGACTAGAAATTTATCTTGAAAGACTTAAATGTTCCTGTGGCACAGAAGCTAGGAGCGGTTGTTCTGTGCCGTAGTGGCATTGCCCAATAACCCATTCTGTCTAAACTAACAGAGCTGGCTAAATTGTCCTGTCTTGTGTTCTCTTCTAATTAATTGTTTAAAGAGAGGATAAAAAAGGCTGGTAGAGATCCAAGCTCAGTTGCCCACTGCTATGAAAGAAGAAAGCACTGATCAGAATATTTCTTTGCAAAATGAAATGTGTATCTCCCGGGCTTTTAGCAATAGCAAAACAAGTTTACATTTCTGTCTCTAATATGATTCTGTCCTCTAAGTCATTAACAGTTCCTTGATCCCTTCTCTTCTTCTTGTTCCCTTTATCTTATTTATTGAAACTGGTAATATAAACAGCATTTCTTCACCTACTGTCTTTTTGAAATGTTGATTGCCGGGAAAATTGCACTAGTGCAAAGTTTCAGGGCATTTCTTCTGCATAGCAGTGGTGCTTCCATCGCATGAGGGTACTGTCAGACACCAGACATCATTTAGGGCCATAATGGGCAACTTACAGAGTAATCTACTGAACCTGCATTGCCACCAGAACAAATGAGCACAGCACAGTGTGACCCCGGGAGCATCAGGCAGACACGCACAAGGCTGAGGATCTGGCCACGTGACTCTTTCCAGCTAAAATCACATTCTTCTCCCACCGCATGCTGGAAAATTAGAGACTGCAGATCTTTTTAAACATGCTTATGGATGTAGAAAACCCTTTCATAAGGAGGTAGAGGCAAGGTTTCTTCTGAAAGGCAGAATAGGAAGGGGTTGGAAGCGCCAGCACTTTTGCCCCCTCGTTGTCACATTCCTTTCCCAGGCCCGGGAGGCGAGGCCGTCTGTGAGCCGCTCTGGCTGGGAAGGATCGCATTGCTGTACAGGGACAGGAAAGGGAATGTGGTTTCCTGAAAGGTTTCCAGCAAGTACATGGGAATGGAGCTCTTGAAAGAGACATGGAGCTGGAAGCACTTCCCTTCTGAGAAACACTTCCAACTTGCTCCCCAGGCCAAACGTAATAACAGCTCTGACATTATTATTACAAAGGGGGAAAAAGTCATTCTTCCAGCTCACTGCTGTAATTTCTCCATTTTGAAGCCACACCTTCTCTGAGACCTGGAAGCCATGTATTTTAACATGCAGCCTGCACAGAAGGGATGTTCGCTGGGTACTTCTCGACCAGGACTTCTCACCAAGTCTTTCTGGAGATGTCAGGAAAGCTTCTGCCAAGAACAAAAAAACTGAACTTAAAGATATGTCTTTCAACCTGGGTCCCTTCTTTTATCTCCTTTGACTTACATAGAATATATTGTCGCAAGTTGTCTGCAGTGTATGACGAGGTTTTTCCTACTGTCAGTCATGAGCTGATACCTTGATATGAGGGAAAGTTCTGTGTGAAAACTAGCTACCTTGTCATCTGATGTGGTAAATGTTAAGATTGGTAGGATGCTTCCACAGCTGCAAAGTCTCTTCCTTTCCCCACTTAATATACTACACTGCACAACAAATTAATAAAATTATTTGAAAAATTTCTCTAAACAATATGCAAATAGATCTTTATGAGTGAACAGTAACAAAGTAGTGATAAATATTCTGATGATCACTAGAAGGGTTAGGAAATAACATATAAAGGAAGAAATGAAGAAGAAAAAGCAGCAAGGAACCCAGTTTCTGTTTCGCCGTCCAGGAATATGCTGGAATATGCACAGAAGAGTTACAAAACAAGTGCTGTTGACGGTACAAAGGGGAAAATAAAGGCATTAGAAACAGTATAAGTTGTACTGGCGTGAATAGTGTTTCTCCACAGACTTTGTTCTAGAAAAAAAGGGGGTGGTATTAAATCAGCAAACTCCATTTTAAATAGGTTTAGTTAAATTGGTACAATTTTTGTTTAGATAAGGCCTCAGACTCACTGACTCTCTGGAACCCTCTCTTAGTCTTACCTCTAACCACTTTTTCCAGCCCATGGCAGGGAAAAATGTACCACAAGAGGCAGAGCCAGACACCAGTAGTATCGTAAGAGCCTCTCCAAGAGTGTCTCAGCAAACACAGGGCCAGAATCCATCCTTGCTCACAGTGAGCAATTCATCTGATTGGGACTACTTAAAGAGGCAACCTCTAAGCCTCAAGCTTACTGACACCTGACAGCCATCAGCCTGCTGTAAAACATGAGTCAGTCAATGAATTACATGATTTTGTGGAAAATAAGAATCATTTAGAACATTCTATTCACATTTCCATGCATGGACCATTTAATCTCGTGGGTGCTATGGTTTTTTCCTTAACTAAGCATATAAAAGGAGTATGAACACAAAAGTTCCTACGAGTATCAGGAAAAAGTAAAAGAACATTTTTTAACAGAGATATGTCCATATTCTAACTAAGGGCAGGAAGGTCTTCTGTCTGCTGAGAAAATTTGGCCTTAACTATACAACCCAAACCTGACATACTATTATTAAAAACCTGACATACTACTCTTAAAATTCAAAATATTTTAGCTGATGTTAGAAGTGCAAGTAACCTTGCATAGATCTGTTCCTGTAGCATTTTTGATTTTGTAGCTAACTTGTTTATATACTTCACAGACTCATTTTCAGAACAAAGAGGCATGACTATGTCTGAATTTTTTAGGAAATATAACATACTTTGAACAAGTATCCATTCAGTCTGGTTCTTTCAGTCCGATAGAGACAGCCACAAAATCAAAGATTTATAAAGAAGTACAGATAATAATGCTAAACATATCAAGCAGCAACAAAACTCTCATAGGCCAAAGAACTCCAAACTGAAACTGATTTATGGAATAGGTTGCACAAATAAGCCAGACGACAGAGTTTCTTGCAGTGAGACGTAGATAGATATGAGGCACCTAAATCCAAAATGGTGACAAAAGAACCTAATACTGATGATGCCTAAAGTCACTGGGACCCATCTTAATCGACATGAAGTACAGCAGGGTACAGGAGGTCACTTCTGCAAATGTGCAGGATTGCCAAAATCTGGGCTGATGAACTCCTGTACTACTGAATACAGCCCTAATTCAGGAACAAGGTGTTTCTCAGTTTGCATTCTTCAAGGAAACCAGCTTATCAGGTGCTTTCATAACAGGCTCAGCACATGCTGATAAACTGAGATCTCCACAAAAAGCCAGCTGTGGTCTTTTACTTGTTTAAGTGGAGCAGGAAGAAGAATCCGAGTCAATGACACCTTTGTCTTTCTCACTCAAAGCTGAGTTAATAATATACAGACATGGACCTGGAAGCAGGATTCTGCCCTCCCAACAGCACATCCTAAGCATGAAGCAACAGAAGCATGCTTCTTTTTAGCTCACTCTCATTCAATGATCTCAGGGTCCTCATGAGTATCTGAGAATGGCATAGATGAGGAACTACTGCAGGTCATCCAGCCTCTTGCCTCGTAGAAAATAAACCATTTTTGAAGGGGGCTAAGGAAAGGATTTTATTCCTTCTGCTTCCCATCCTGACAAGCACTTTAACCTGTAAGCTTTTCCTCTGGTTACACTGCAGAAGAGCAGTTGACTGCTTGCTCTTGCACACTTTGAAGAGGACACCAGGTCATGGATCATGACTAGGTTGAGGAATCTTCCCACAAACCTTGCTGAGGCTCAGTGATGGCTATGGCTTCAAGCACATCCTAGCTAAAGCTCAGTGCTCCCTCCAGACTCACCCTAGACAGCTGTCTGCTCAGTACGACAGTTTTCCAACTCATCCTTCTGAATCATCTTTTTTTTGTGTACTCTCTAGCATACTCAGACTGACGGTTTCCCTTCTGGTGGGGAGATTCCTGAGCTCATCAGATCCAGCATTAACTAACAATGTGACAGTTGCAGACAAACTGTTCTGGAGCAATAAGCACCCCTTCACCTTTGCCTGGCTTTTTGACTGATTCTTTTCCTAATGAAAAGGCACTGTAAAGGCACATTTTTAGCATCCTCTGTTTTATTAGAACGATGGTCCTCAAGTATGTCAACAAGAGATTTACATGACAGGCCAGCACGAGACTGACACACTGAATAGCCAACAACCCTGTCTGGTTTTGGAGGGTCTCATAAAACCAGCATGTGTGCCCATAAACTCAGAAATGCCATCAGTACGTTGGAGTAAGTGGCCATGCAGACACAGTTACCTTCATGTGATTTTCAGAATTGCAGAACTGAACATAATTTTCATCAGACTGGGCTTAAAAATTCCGACACTGGAGCCTGTGCACAAATCAGAGGAAGTAAGCCTAGAGGGCAACACATCAGTAATTTTAAAATGCAAGATAACTGACCAAGCAGCAACTTAACCAAGTTTAGGAAATTACAGTCATCCGGTTTGATCTTGCATTCAAATATTCTCAAACCTCCTCTATAGTTCCACTTCAGCTCCCATCACACTTTTCAGCAAATACTCCATAGAGGTCTCACTGTTTTCCATCCCTGTGATGGACACTGTGTTCCATGGTGAATTGATGTGGCATCCTTGCTGGGAATGCTGGGTCTGCCACTCCAATTAAAAAAAAAATGGAGCTGAGGTAACATGGCCCCCTAAACCTAGCAAAAACCTAGCTGAAATGATTCTGAAATGCTCCTACTGTCTACATTGCTCCCTGCCAAGTCTCCCCACCCTCTACTGTCATTTTCTTCTCCCTTTTATAAGAGGAAATGGATGCTAAATAAGCAAGTTGGCACCACTTATATACACTGTCTCCATCCTTTTGTGTAAGATCAAGACTAGTTGCATTCACCAGCCTAGAGATCAGCAAAACAACATTTTTTTTCTTCCACTGTGGCAGCATTCATATCTCTCCTGCTACTACCCATTTTTATCCACAGGAAATTAGAAGTCCAGGAAACTCTGCTGTAGATGGAGGACAGACAAGACTTCAGGCGTTCAAGATGCTGAAGACTAAAGTATAATATATTTAGCACTTCTTACACAACAAACTTTTTCAGTTGCATGTATTGGAGTCTGTCCTTAGTTTCTTTGCCTACATAAAACATGCCCTGTTAGGTCACACAATCACATTACCTACAGTATCCTAGGCACAGCATCACTCCCACACAACCCAATGACATCACAGACAATCTCTTTCTACCTATCTCATCTGCACCATGCCTACCTCACAACCCTAACACACAGCACTTGCCTCACACCGCCGTTTGCTAGGCCCTGTAGCACAGAGGAGGCCCCAGGGAGCATGAAGAGAAAGCATGAATGAGTCAAGGGAAAATGCAGGTCAATTCCTTTCCAACGTTCCCTCAGCCTAATGACACCCTACTAGGCAGTTCACATAGGAGAGAAGAGGCAACATCTGCCTTCACAGGCCTCATGTGCCTTAATGTCTGCATCAAGAAGTGTTATCCTCTGCCAAAAACTGTCCTGGGTTACACAAGCTGAGCCGATAGGTATTTACCTCATTTTCTTAATGTATTCTCAAAGGCTTGGATATCCTCCCTACGCATGAAGCCTACACAGCTAAATGGGATCAGCAGACTCTCCTACACGAACGCACATGGCAAAGCTTGGATTGAGAGGGAGAGCAATGAAGAACTTCCTTATGTGCGCATATCCCAGGGGGACTGGGAGAAAAGTCTGTGCCTCTGGAGGTCACACAAAACACTGGACAAGGGAGAAAGCCTTCCAGCCCAGCCTGACCTGTTTTGCAGCCATGGCTCTCCACAGATGTCCTATCAATCCCTGTGCCAACAGTGTTGGGCTCTAACCCTCATACAACCCACTCAAGAAGGACACATGTTGCTTTCCTCTGTACTGACAGAAAAATAAAAAGGGAATGCATTACTCCAGCCAGTCTTGCAGGTGCCTTGGAGCCATGACAGTGGCTGCAGAGCTGCCTGTAGGCTCCAGAAGAAGCTGCAGAAGGGCTGCCAGCAGCTTGCTGCAAGGCTCCATGCCAAATTCCAGGTACTGCCAGCCCCCCAGCTGTTTCACTCAAAATCTGATTGTTTGAAACTCATTGGCAGGGTGAAGAGGTGAATTTCACACAGCCTACTGATACCAACTGACTTGATGTGCTAGTGCGTGCATAGTTTGTGTCCCAGCTGACACTGATAATTACCTGTAAAAGCAGAATCTATAGACATTAGAAATATTTGGGGCATAATTAGCCATTTAGAATATGTCATGAGAGCAATTTTTTTTGCACATCCGGCTCTCAAGTGGATCCATACCCTGCAGACATTGCTGTGTACTCAGTTCGTATGGATTTCAGGTCCTATGCTTCAAATTTGTTTCAGAATTCACTCAAATTTAGAAGTCATCAGTATTTCCAGTTCATTTGAGAGAATAATTCCGAGGTTCACAGCTGACCACATTTTCTTCACATTGATACTGTACAATTTTAACTCCCTCTTGACTTGCTCTGTTGCAGATTAAATCATTAAAAAATGAATGTTCATTATTTAAGTGACTTACTACAATGTTAAACATTAGAGACCAGTTCAACTGTTGATGTGATCAGTGTAACTTCATTGCAGTCCTTAAATAAACACTGATTTACACCAGCAGGCAATCTGGCCTTAAAAGTTCTTTTGTACGTAGAGTATGAAGATTTTTTAAAAGCTTTACTTTATTTTGGTCTGGCTGAACTAGTGTGGTAAGGAAGGAATGGCAATGGCATTGCTCTCTGGCAAGGCTCTCAGTTTCAAATCTGTTCTCATGAAACTTACAGTTGAGTTTTTGCAGACTCAGACATTTAGTTACTGTGGTTTCAAGATGCACCTCAGCCTATTGATGCTCAGCTAAAGAAACCACCAATTCCAATCCTCTGGTAGCTCACCTATCATCACAAGTGTAAACCAACCAGCCTTTCCTCCACAAGGAGCCTAAATTCCCTGAAGCACTGTTTCCAGATGGGGAAATTGCCTTCAGAGACACCTGTTACATCTCACAATATCAGATAGCACAATGTCTGTAATTCTATCACAGACTCACCCTACAACTTTGTGAGTCACACTGCATGTTTTATGCACCGAGTGAACTAAAGCAAACAAACTGGAACTATTTGAATTATTCTTATTTATGCCAGGGCTTATAATAAACCCCTTTAGAAACACTTCCGAACAGGTAGCAGCTGGCACACAAGTTTTGCCAAGGATTTAAACTAGTCTTTACCTGTTGCAGCTGTTGGGAAATTTCTAGCTGTTGGTGGAGATGTACTTGTACCTGCATGCTGGCATTGGGAGCATGAGCAGGTGTTTGCAAACCACAGTTATATTGCTAACCACACTTACTGTCTCAGACTCAAAAATATTAATCATGATAGCAATGTCTGGTACCTGAAATATCTTGCTGCAAAAAATTCTCATCCAATTTGTCTTACCACAGTGATCAGAACAGCTCTAAGCAATAAATGCCTCTGGAGCTAATTTCTGTGTGCAGCACAATGTTACTTACCCTGAAGGCCCTTTAAGATTTGACCCCTTTCACTGTTTTTCCTGCTGTCAGCCAGGACAGCAAAAGAGGTGGTATGCAGGCTAAAAAGCCAAGCAGTCCTCAATCAGCCCTTTGTCTTTCATGACCAGCTTTTTATCCAGGGGCAACAGTCTTTTTCCATTACCAGTAAAAATGAACTCCCCAGTAGGGGTGATGAAGAAACAATAAAACTAATCATTAAGCAGGCCTGCTGAGAAGTGAATTCCAGTCCCAGGTCAGATCTAATTGCATTCTGACACTGAAGCAATGGCCTGGTCATTTATATTAGCAATGTCATGTTTCTTTTATTTATTTCCCTCCATTTTGCTCCCCGTCCCCATTAAGGGACAAATGGCTGTAGAGATCAAAATACGCATACTGTCCTGTGGTGTACTTTGCAAATTTTTAAAATACTCTCTTTTTAGCCAAGATCAATTGTGGAAAAACTAAAAACGAATATAGCATTTTAGAAAATAATGAGCAACGGTAAAAGGGAGATTTAGTAAAAATTGTGGTAGTATCATGGCCTATTACCAAGGAAAATTAAGTACACTGGGGAGGAAAGACAAATTTAACCATGTGTATGAGCACACAAGACATATATATGTGGCTGCGATTTTCAAAACCAGGGAGATTTAGATACCTATCTTTGAGTAATTACAACAGCAATACAACACTTTTGAGCTCAGTACAGTACATGCAGGCACCTGGCATGCACACACATCCCTGGATGCATTGTTTCTGATACAAATGTCCTTAGGTCCATTTCCGTCCTTTGACCCTTCCCTGCTACTGCTTTTGCCATTAATGACATTTTGCCCCTGTTTGCATCCTCAGTCTCCTCCTCCACTGTTTTTGCCCAGTCTCCCAGCCAGCCTCCCAGCCTGAGACTCTTCCTTCAAGAATCTAAACAAGATGCCTTTGCATCTGACAGAACACAATGGGTCCCTCTTCAAAGCCAAGCAACATTTTTCCTATCATTGTTCGCAGGGGAAGAGTCACTCTGCACACTGCTCAGATATTATGGTCGCACTCGCCTTATTAGCTTACGGGTAGATTTTCTGTCATAAGAGGGTTTGTACAACTGACAAGATTGCTTAATCCCTTCCTAGGTCCCTCAGGATTTGTAACAAGTTTTGTAATTGCTTTTTAAATGAAATGCCCTGACCTTGGAAACTCACTTGCGAGCCAGCTCAGTCCTCTGGCTTTTTTCCCTTCACATAGCTTTTATGACCTCTCCTATCTGGATATCAAGTCCTTTCTCAGAAGTATCTTGGTCCAATCCTCTTGACGTTATCCAGAGCTAAAAGCCCTCAGCATGTGCTTTGGATCTGATCCGTACCTGGCTGCTCTGCTCAGAGGGGCGTTGATCAAATCTAGTAACAACAAATCAGGGCCCAGAAAATGTATTTGTAGAATCTGGAGTTTTTCCATCTAATTGCAAGCAGGCTTTCACAACTCATTCACTGAAGAAAACTTCCTTATCAGGTGAGGATGTGACTAACTTCCACCCAGATTTCATGTTGTGGTTCTTATCAAGAACACTTGAAGAAAATTTTCCTTTATCCATGGAATCAGCTTTCCAAAGTTGTTTTTATTATTGAAAGCCACAGCATGGCATGATGACAATTTTGCCAAGCATTTACCATGCACTTCATGTTCTAGGGCTAGCAGCAAACTCTATGCCTGCCACAGCTATTTTTGTGTATTAAGCTCCATGCCACTATGAAAACAGTGCCACCCTCATCCAAGCTAGCTAGTTTAGCAACTCATTTTTGAGTTGCTTGTGAACATTAGTCATTGTCAGGGTAGGCACACATTCCCTGTTGTATTTGTGTACCCACACTGGCTTCTTTTTGTTATCTGTGGTGAATCTCTCCCAAGCCACCCAGAGATGCCAGGCTGAAAACCTCAGCAATGCTCTAGGACACTTCAGCCCTCTTTGTGCAGACATGTAGCAAGAGCCAGGCTGGACGGCCTGGGTTCTGTTGCCAGTGCTGCCATTGAATGGCTGGACAAATCTAAGCAAATCACATAGCATGTGTCTATATCTCAGCCTTTCATCTAATGTACATAGAGGAAGGAGTTCCCTACTTCTCAAGAGTATTCCATGGCTTAACAAACACAGAGTGGGCTGGATCAATGTGTAACAAGAACTGGGACTTGCACCTGGATCTATTAACCTACCTAGGATCTAAATTATATTAAGAGCTACAGGGATTTAATTCCCAAGGCAGTGAGCACTTAAAACATACCTAACACATTATAGACATTACTGGAATGTAATTAAATAGTAAATATTATTATAATAATAACCTAGCACTTTTATTTCCAAAACCAAAAAAGCATTTTGGTAAGCTCTAATTAAGACTGAACTCACGGAGCACCACTTCTTTGCAGTGGATAGCAGTATATGTGTAATGGTGCACAGCAACATGACCCAACAGATTAGAGAGAAAAGTGAGGAAAATAGCACAGCTAACCTGCAAGTTTAGAGGGAGTTAGGTGAACAGAAGGATCGCAGGTGGAACAGCGATTAGGGCACTTGAAGTAAATTAACTCTATTGCTAGAGAAACAATTACAGAACACTTAAGACCAGTAATTGTGAAGAAGCTTTTTAATATCTTTTCCAAAAAATACTACTCACATCAGCAGCGTTTCCTGCCTCCTACTGAGACACAAGGACTGACTTAGATGAGGATGTGCCACCTACAGAGGAACCAGGGCTTGCTGAGGGCTGCAGGAATTCATCTGAACTTCAAGATACATCACGTAATGGATTTGTTTTCACTCACACAAATCACTCAAAACTACTCCCATGACATCTGTGCTTTTAAATAGCATCACTAGGCAAGTTTGGTCAGACTATCTCCTAACTCTGGTACTGGATTTGGAAATATCACCTCTAAAATTAATCTCTTCACACAGCAGTCTCATACGTTATCTTCTAAGCTACCCTTAAGCTGTTGAGAATTTAGGAAAATTCTGCCCTGAATTTAGGAAAGTTGCAATTAAATGTACCAATAGAAAATCAGGAACTTTCTAAGAGCTCTGAGAACAAACCTTTATCAATAAAAAATGGATTACAGAATATTATAAATATTCTAAAAAGCTATTTTGTAGGACAGGTAGTCTGAGGAATTTTAGTCATGTATGATTCTTACTTACATCCATATTGACTTAATCTCCCTGTCATGGACTGAATTTCCATAAGCTCCATTTCATAAGCCTTGCTGAAGCTAATTGAACATGTAAAATGACCTGGATAAAAATGCTGGAGCCAAGACAAAATAACAGAAGAAGACAAAAACATCTCTTCTTCCATCCTCCAAAAGATTTACAGAGACACAATGTAAAAGCATATGTTACCAGTAGTTCTTTTATTCAAGAGGAAAGCTAATTTAGTAACCCCCTTGAACAAATGACAGGCCTGATTGTCTCTGGGAGAAAAGTGACGAAACAAAGAAACCTTGCCACACCATGTTTTTTAGAATCATGCTATTGAAACCCCATCCTTGCCAGCAATTCCTCACGACTCATTCACCTCTGCAAATAGTGTTATTGATCTCATATTGAGACAATGAAATTCGACTTATTCAGTGTCTGTTTCTGCTCAGTTGGCTTTATAAAGAAGCCAGAAAACAGTATCTAGATGCATTTAAAATTCATGAGCATAGTAAGAAGGTTTGGGGAGTACTTATTATGGACGAGAATGATGAATAAAGGGCAAAAGTTACTGAGTAACTGAGATTTTTTCCGATTCTACCTCTTCTGAAGAAGCAGCAGAAAAAGAAACTTTCTAGTCTTAGAGAAAATTCAGGTTTCACTCTGTTATCTGTGAGAATCTACCAGCCCGAGTTCACTAAGGTACAAAATGCTCCATTACTAGCATCTATATATTACTATGCTGGGGACACCAACATGGAAAGAGAAAGCCTTTCTTACTCCCCTCACACATGCTTAGTGTTGCAGACCACTTAAACCAGCAATTGCTGATCTACAGAACGGGCAATTTTAGTATATGATCTTGCTTGTACTGAAGGCAACTGTAACGTAATGTTGGTGAAAATGCCCTTGCAGATCACCCTTGCTCAAAGAAAAGCCAGAGGGTAAAGGTCACTTGAAGCATACTCTGAAACTGACTTTAACAGGAATGCTGAATGATGAAAAAGTGAGGTCTTCAGGCCTAGGTGCTCTACCAAGATTCACCAGCAAGGAGGCAATCAGCCAAGCATCCCTATGCTCCTTGCCCAGCTTCAAGCCCTCAGCCCCGCTCTGAAGGAGCCAGGTTCCCTCAGGCCCTTTCTGCTGCCAGAGAGAGCTCTGGAAACCTCGCTGGAGCTTGCTCCCTTTTCTGTAGCACCAGGTTATTAAAGGGCTTGTATTCCTCTGCCTGCACCCACAAACATAAATCCTTGTTTTACGTTGCTTTTCCTTTAACACTGAACATAAAAGAATGTACTTTTATTGGAGTTTTATCTTTGCCTGGGCTTCTAACAACCGATACTGAACACTTGGTTATTATGGCCCCTTCTGGATTTAGAGGCATATAAGCTCCTTGTGCTTGGCTGCACACATTGGTATTTTTATGTTCTTACGTGTCTCTATCTGTACAGTATCTCTGAATATACTAAAAACCGCTTCAAAAAGCATCCTAAGAATTCATTCAAATAAATCTGTAGACAAAGCAGTCTGCTGCACACATATTTCCTCATTACTTGAATTTTCACATTCAGTGAGGGCTGGCGTGTTTAATTTTGGCCATTTGTTTTAATTTGGTCATTACATTTAAAAGGCCATGTCCCAGATTTGGCCCTGAGAAGGGGTAGTTTGCTCCAGTTTAAATGGGTATGAGGCATAGCATTTTCACATCATAGAAACNGAAAACAGATGCGTGGAGAGGAAAAGAGAAGCTGGTGGGAACACGGCGGGGCTGGCGTGCATTTTCCCTGGGAGACAGCCGCGCTTCCTCAGGCCGCCCCGCGGGCACACGGCTCCCTGCAGACAGACGCCCAGGAGGAGATGGTGGCCACCGCCCGCATGCCCACATGGGCGAGAGGCGTGATGGGAAGGTGCCCACTCCCTGGCCAGGCCTCCGGCTCCACATGTGCCCTGTCCGCTCTCCAGTTAAAGCTCCTGCCAACCAGGAAGGAAAATGTTTCCCTGTCAGGAGGCAGAGGGTCGGCAGCAGCACAATGGCAGCCTGCTGCGAGCGGGCACAGCCCCACGAGGCCCACGCTTTGCATGCAGGGCAGCAGTGGGGAGGAAGGAGGAGGAGATGCCGGGAGAGAGACCGGGAAACTGTAACTCATTGTGGATGGGCTGGACTGGCCGGGGTGGCAAGCGCTCACAGCCCAGCACATTCATCAACCTGCCGAGCGGCCCGACAGGCTGGAGCCGCGGCTGCTCCCTCTCTGCCCGTGTCAGCCGTGATCCAGCCCAACTGCGCCGAAGCGGCGCGGCCCAGCCAGGCCAGCTCCGGTCAGTGCAAACCATTGCAGCCCGGGCAGCCCAGGCACTTGCCAGCATTAACTCTCCTGAACAGCCTAAGTGATCCAAAGCCTAATCCCCTTTCCTCCTTGCAGTTGCACACAAGATTATTTTAACCCAGTTGTGTCCACTCTCGTTAAAGGCTCTGTTTGGTTTCATATTGCTTCTAAATTCGGCCTAAGGCCACTGGCTCCAGCAGCCCCTGTGCATGGGAGGTAAAAGCCAAGCCTCTGGGCTTCCTTCAGTAAGTCGAATGAGGCAAACATAGTGCTCTGTTTTCTTCCACTTTGGGTTAAATTCTCATATTTATTTTTCCAGTCCTGCTTTAATGATGTTGCTGTCTAGCACAGGGTTATTAAATATTCAAGCTCTCTGTCAATGACTTTCTTTGCCTGTCCCAAGGAAATGCCTCTGTGGCACGTTGCAACAGGGTTTCTGCAGGAGTGCTGCTGCCACCACCGCCTGCTGCTCCACTCTGGGGCGCAGTGCTTCCTTTTGGCTGGTAAGGCAAGAGTCACAAAGGCCTAAATGCCCAGACATGAGGGCAAATCTCTGTTCTCAGCCTGCCCCCTGGCCCACCCCCCTACCAGATAATGTGACGCTGGCACAGCTTGTGAAGGCGCTTGCTTTGCTGAGTTGCCTGATACACATTAGCTGCAACACCTAGCCATGTCACAGAGCCTTAGCTCACAGCTTTTGCTCTAAAATTCCTGCACTTTGTCTGCCAAAGCAGAGCCAGAACACTGCTTTGTTGATGGGGGCAGTGAGAACGATTTATCCAATTTCAAAGGTTTTTCTTGAGGGATCTTGGGTTGTTTTTTTGGTTTTGGTAGAGGTTGATTTAAATGATCATTTTGAAATTACATGTAATAACACTTCCTAAATGTATGCAATTTTCCCAAATTGGCAGGCCATCTATATATCATACCAACTCATCTCTGATACACTTTCCAAATTGTTTCTGAATTTTCACTGACCTTTTTGTTTTGTTGGAGCTCATATGATCTAACATATCCCCCCCCAAATAACAGATTTCTATATTGTTATTACTAATTAATCTGTAGTGTGACTTTCATCCTAAAGAAGAGGATAGAATGAAGCATGAACTACAGTTGTTTCATCTCTAAGAATCCTAATGCTATTTGTAAACATAGGTCCTACATTAGGAATGCAACAAAACTCAGGAGCGCAGTCAATATATTTTCGGTTTAGATATGTGTTCACAACCCTCCAAAGGTCAAAGGGACTTAAGCATGTGATCAAGATAGGGGAGAGGGACCTTTTAAAGGGTATTTTTGGATTAGAATTATTCCGCCACCACCAAAATACAATTTACTTCTAGATTGGAACAAAGAAGCATTTGGCATACTGAAAGCGAAATGGGCTTCTTTTTTTCAAATGAAATGACGGGCAATTTTAGGTGGGAAAATAGAATTATTCGAAGAGCACTTCTGCCACGAAAAAAGGATTAATGTCACACTGCTTAAAGAAACACATGGTCAAGAGCTCGTCCAGAATCTGGAAATTCTAACGGTACCATTTTAAGCTCTGGCTTCCATGCCATATCAGCTCAGGAAGGCTGGTACAGACCAGTGATGATTTCACGTTGATATCTGTATCTTGATATAGCATGACAGTAATATATATTAACAGGATAGGAGGGAAGGAAAAAGAATAGGAAATATAATAAATTCACCTCTCAGATCTGAGAGAGTTTTGTACTGAAATCACTTATTGCAATATTTTAAGTGATTTCTATGGACTCTCAGCCTCTGATACCAAACTGGTCCTGTCCTGTTTAGTGTTCTGTATGTGTCAGGATGACAATACAGGGTAATTCTCTTTATCTCCAATATGAAATACTATTATGCACAATGCTAAAGGTAGCCGTCATGTATGAATGAGCACACCTCTGCAGAGTCAGGCTCAACTCCAGCACTCTGATCTTTCTGCACATGTAATTAGCACTATCATTTTCTTAAGTGATCCCTCTGTGTTGAGGACGGCATTTTCTATTCTCAACAGTCATACAAGTGGAGAAGCTACAGCTCTTAGTAGCCAATTTAAAAAATATCTCAATTGCAATCAGCAAAGGCAACTGTTTCTGCAGCAAGGCAGGTGGGAAACCAGTGGAAGAAATAGATTTAGAATTGTGGTGCTCCAGTTTGTAGTGTATCTGCTGCATTCTTAAGAAATAGCATCAGGCTTTCACTGTGTCTGGAAAACATCATCTGCTGTGCAGGTACTCTCTCTGTCAGTTGTTGCCAGACAAAGGACAATAGTGAAAGGTTACATATGATGTGTCATGCTGAAAGACTACTGTTCTGTCAAACTGTTCCACTTCCAACACCAAATAATATAAGAAAACCCTTCAGAAAAAAATAAAATTTGGAAAATGTGAAAGCATTAAGCTATACTCGAAGCAACACAACATTCTCACCAGTGCAGCAAATCGACAAAAATTTATAGAAAAACTGAAGAAATAAACATCACATACATGAATCTTGCATTACCCCTCAGAGGTGACCATACATGTGACAACTTAAGTCATTTCATTGTTGATTAAAAAAGAGAAGTCAAAAACCTATTAACCTCTTCAAAAAGTTCAGTGAAATTGCTGGTTTAAGATGAACCTATTAAAGGACGAGCATAGGCAAGTCTTGAAAAATATTTTGGGACTAATAATGCTTTACTGAAATGCAAGCAATCACACAGCACTGTTTATGCTAGGTAGCTGCCCTGTATTAAATGATACTTAATAAAAGGGCTTCAGCTAGTCAGATAACATCCAAATTATAATTGACTCCAAGCCAAAATTCTAGATCCAGATACCCTAGATATTTATGAAAACCAAATCCAAATGTAACATGGTTTCATAGCTAACAAAAAATAACAAATAGCTATTGTTAGTTATTGGAGCTGTCATACATTACTAATTGTGAAGTAGCCTTACCAACTCTCATTATCATCTTGTGCTCCAGCTCTTAAAATAATCATTATTTTTCTAGCTGCTGGAATAATATGAAAATATACAAATCTCACTTTTCTCTCTCTCATCTTTAGCATCTCCTAACAAATTCTCACAATAATGTACAGTAAGAATGTCTTTCCTATACAGAAAGGGAAAGTCAGGCCCTTGTCTTACTTCCTTTAGAGTCTACAGAGAAACTCCAGGTTTGTTTTCAGTAAACAATTGGCACAATGCTTGGGCCTGAAGTGCAGTATGTCTCATGTAAGGATACACAGCCCAAACTGATTAAGACACTGCATCTTAATAAGCTACTATTCATCAAGTAAGTGGTAGTAGCTGGCTGGGGGAATGCTCCTAGTGTGTCTAAGCTGTGAGGTACTTTCAAAGTAAAATGTGTGTTCTGCAGCTGACAGCAGAAGTGCCCCAGATCCAGAAATTAGACAAGCTCATAAGCAGGACTAGAATTAATAGCAGAATCAGAATCTGTTCTGAATCTATTTAACCTTTAATCTTTTTAACCTTTAATTTAGTAGAGAAATGCTCTTCCATCTAACTGAAGTATACAATAAAGTACACCTAGCTTCTGGCCACATAGAAAATAAATTACAAATTTTGGTCCACTTATTCCACATCCATTTAGTAAAGTAGAAATAAGCCCATTGTAACAGGAGATTGCCATATGATCCGTATCTCCAGCTTTGCAAATGAACATTGCCTTGATGTTTAATTTTCCGTGAGTTCCTCTGCATTTAGGTAGCAGCAGGGGACCATTATACTGTGACAGCACTCAGTTCTGATGACATTATCTTAAACTTTTCCCAGTTGTCCATCCTCACCCCTGTTGTGCTGCCGCCATCTATTAACATTCCACTGACAACAGTGAAAGATGTTAGAGCAAAGCATGTTAACGTGGTAGCTGAGCTGGGTTGTTTTCACCTGGATGTACACAAATGTTTGGCAGCAGCTTTATAGTTAATTAGCTGGATCACATCATGCCACTTCCTCACAAGGCTTGTCTGAGGTGTTTTGCATTCATAATTCATGGATTCATAAATTTTTAGGGCCAGAAGAAATCATTAGATGATCTGGCCTCCCCTTCTCTATTATAAAGGCCATACAATTGCATTCACTTACTCCTGTCGTTAACCCAATTACTTGTGTTTCACTGTCTTCCAAAAAAGACATCCAAAGACTTCAAAAGATGGCAAGCCTGCTTCTCCCTTGGAAGTTTATCCCAACAGCTAATCACCCTCAGTATTACACAACTAATGTAGGCTTGGGACTAATAAAGCTTAGTCCCCTATGGATTTGTGTTTCATGGTTGATTGATTCCCATGTCTAACAAGCTGTGAGCTCTGATTAAAGTTTCTTCCCATACACAGAATACTTTTAAGGTCTTTTCCCCAGCTCCTTGTGGTTCTTCTGTGTCTTACTAATGTGACAACTCACATTATAGCCCTGATGGTACTTAGATCATTACAGGTCTCTGTCAGGATTCTTTGGAGAGGTTTCACCTATTCTTGACCACATGCCTTCATGAAACCTGTAGAAATATAATTCTTTTCAGATCTTTCCCCCCAAGACTGGCTGTAGAGAAGCAAGTTCAAAAGTTACTGGAGGCACCTGTGCATGTACATGCAGGCACATATACATACGGCATGGTTACATGCATCTTTTTTTCTAAACAGTTGTGCCTTATTTCTTATTTGTTTACATTTTTTGCTCTCTTCCTCACTGTGCCTTTCTTCTCCTCCTCAGTATGTCTTTCATCTCCCAGTTAGTACCCACTGGCACCCAGAATTTGCTCTGTACTGAAGACATTAATTCACTTACTATTCTTTTTAATATGGTGAACACCTTGAGTTCCTTCTCTTTCTTACCCTATTGTATTTTTTTCCAGGCTGGAATAATTTCTATTTCCTCTTTCTATACTACTGCCAATTTTTCCTAATGCAAATGTCATGATGTGAATAAGGTCCCATATGCTCAACATTTTTTCTATGTTTTCCCAACTTCCAACTATGTTAGCTGGTCCAATAATAAATAAATAAATAAATAGAATAAAAGATAAAAAAAAGCAGCCTTTCCTACAAATTGTCCTTGTGTCTTTAGACCACCGTAGTTACAACAGCATTGCTGAGAGACAAGAACAGTATGCAGTATTTTCAGTGTTAATCTCCCCTGTGTCAGATAGAGGTAAAAACACCTCCTTATGCTACTCACAACTCCCCTTCTTATATATCAAAGGACCACATCAGTCTTTTCCCAGAACATCTCACTGGGAACTCATGTTGAGTGACTTGTCTTCTTTGACCTCTAAATCCTTTCCAGAGCTTTCTAAGACACAGTCTTCCTATTGTTCAGCGAGAAACTGCTAACATTCTTGAAAATACAATACATATTACTGTAGAACAAAGATTGATGCAGCCGATTATTTCAGATGGAAAAAAAATCCATAGCCAAATTTCCCAAAATCAGTGTAAGAAATAAACAAGAGAGATAAATAAAAAATTAAGGAGACTGAATATACTACTCTAACCTTAATACATTAAAGTCCTGCTTTGATACTTTTGGAGAGATAGAAAGAATAGAAATTTCTTTCATATGCCAATTTTAATAATTTGTTTATAGAGGAAGGGATAGAAAAAATGTTTTGCCAAGTTCCATGATTTCTCTTCCTCTTCCACATATTTTAGATCAGCTTTATGCAGTAGTACTGATAATCAAGCCTTATATGTCTGAAGAGAGTGAACTGAAGCTGTGTGAACCAAAATTAGAGGCCATTTTGAAAATACGAGGCTTTGCTTCTCTATACCTTGGCTTCCCTTTCAGTAATTATGATAATAAAAATGAATTCATGTCTCATAGATATGCTGAAAGACAGTCAGATGAACAACTTTGAGGGTCTCAGAGGAAAGCAGATCAATATCCACTGAAAATGTTTTTGTTTGTTTTGCTTTGTTTTGTTTTTCATTGTTTTGCATATTGCTCTTAACTAAATTATCTCTTCCAGAGTTCTTTTATTAATAGGTTCCATTGCACATAATCACTGTCAGTTTTGCTAATTAAAAAACTAGTCAGCTGTTTGACACTATACTCTTTTGCATCTATAATGAAATATAATAAAGACTGAAAAGAAAACTAGTAATTTTCTTGTGGGAAAGCTACAGCTAACTTTGACTGGGTCATTTGACAAGAAAATAAAACTAAGCGATGCTCATTCTGATGATCATACACTAGGGCCTGAGACAACCATTCTGATTGTGGACCAGCTCCTTGAAAGGCTGTCTGTCTCCAGGAAAGGACTGAGGACTCTCAGCTCCTGTCAGATAAGAAATTTGCTAGGCTGAATCCTAACTTTGAGGAAACCTGTCAGGGAAAAATCTCTGAACAGGAAATTCAGTTAGATGACTTTTAGAGACAGTCCTGTCTGTCTTGTACCATATCATTTATCAAAGACATAGCTAGATTTAAAAAAAAAAACAAAAAAAAAAACAGGATTATTATTAAGTAAAAATGTTGGCAGAAAAAGGAAGTGTTGATCAAGTTTCTTTTGACTGAAGCTTGGAGACGAGCTTTCTTACAACAGTAGTAACAAGTAATTGGACAATAGACTGAAGGTTTGATCTTTATACCTTGTCTAAGAATACGCAAATGACTCTCAGTGAAAAGATTTTTATTTGAGAGAAGTTAATGGAAATTCTGTTCTGATGGTTCTAGTCGCAGAGATCTGACTCAGCAAACGCTTGTGCAGAGAAATAATTCTTACCTGTATCAAGCTGTTTTCATGACCAGAATTCAATATCAGCTCATTCATATAGTTGTTAATATTAAATAACAAATACAATTAAAAATGAAGTTAGAAAAAGTCTAAGTTGAACCTGAGCCAGTACATAAATCTACTGAGACAGCAAAAACAGCATTTGACTCATCCACAGAGGAAGATAGACAAGGGAGGCAAACCAGGCTTCTAACTATGAAAGCTAATTAGCTCTATTTTTAGCTAAGAGGGGATTTTTTTGAGTTGTAATGATTTCAGTTTACAGACCAAAAAAAAAGTACCTGGAAAAATTGGTTCAAGGCCTTAAAAAA
>WBMW01001228.1:196660-264223 GCA_013396635.1 Penelope pileata | reverse complement strand
AAAAAAAAAAAAAAGACTAGATGAAACGCCAAGGCCAAGGATGTACAGGTATGCTCCTTTCAGCGATCTTTGAAAATATATTTCTCATGAGATTACAAAGAGTTGCAAAGTGCATGAGGGATTAATTAGTAAGAGATAATTCTCATGCATTGCACAACACATTCATCTCCCACAGCTCAGCAAATTTTACTGAATGGTAATATCAATAGCATGAGTTCCTACTGGTCAAAATTACATATGCATGATGCCTCTTCATTTTAAAACAATAATCTTAAGGGGTTTTAACCTATATTCATGCAAAAGAAACATCAGTAATACAATAAACTCTCCAACATGGGATCACTCCTGAATGGAGCACTTTTCAGTTCAAATCATTGATAATGAACACGGTAGGATTTGGTTTTGATTTTGTCAGCTCTGGGAACAAGCCCACTGGAAATGTGGTCAATAGAAGCTGCAGGTGCACATCCACTCTGAAGATGATAACCTAATTAAAGAAATACTTTAATTCTTCTAAAGATTAGAGGATGAAAGTTCTAGTACAACCTTTCAAAAGAAAAAGCATAAAGTTTAAGATAACTTTTAGACAGAGCCAGATGGGTTCGTGAAAAATGTTCTGTTATGTGGTTGCCTGTGACAGCAGAGGACTGTTGCCCCACAGGTCTCTTTCAATCTTATATTCTTGTATTAATTGCAAAACATCTATTGACATCACTGTATCTCACACCTCTCCATGTGTCCTGAATTTGACTGGAAATCCAGCTGTTTAGTAATAGAGCTGACATTTGAAAACACAACTTTTAACTTTTCTGCGGCTTTAATCATAAAACAGGCACATCAATTATGTACTAGACTACGAGATAGAATTATATGTACATGTTCAAAAAAATAATAAATCAGTGATAGTGACAGAAATATGTCACTTTGCAGTGCCTAGACACATTACATGTGAACACAGAACAAAATACGCAGCAAAAGAGGTATGGGAAAGAGGAGCCAGTCTATCAGTCACTGGCAGAACAGAAATCTCTGGCAATCTTTAGCTGGGATTGTCAGACAGCTCTAAGGAAATCAAGGATAGGTATCTTTATCATGAAGCAATAAAGCTTGAGGGCAGAAGAATGTTCTTTTGAACACCATCTCTCTAACCATCGCTAATAAATCAACTGTCTTCTTCCCTTTTCCCACTCCTGTTCTCCACCCGTCCCTTCTGTTTTCCTTTAAGTGACTACACCCTTTCACCTGCTTCACGCTCTCCCCTTGCCAGCTTCAGTGCTTTGAGCAATTCAGAGAGCTCTGACAGCAAACCTCCAGCTCCTATCTGCTGCTCCATGGCTGTCTGGAGTGAGACGCATTGGCAATGGGGCAGGTGAAACATGCTGAGAAGGCAAACGGAGGGAAGAAGCAGGTTCCCAGCTGGTAGCAGACAGCATAGGACTTTTCTCCCACGATACCCATAGCTAGATGGAGTTGCCCTGCAGTCACTATTCATTTTCTAGAGAACATCAAAGGTCTAATGTGCTACATTATGCACTGCTTCTTCAGAAAAAGTGAGATGCTATTGAAAAATCTGGTAACTGCAGAGCATTTTTGTGATAAAAATTGTAATTGCCAATGAGGTAGCATTTAAAAAGGAAAAATAATGCTCTGAGGCTTCTAAGGAAAAAGAATACAGGACTAAGAATCCCTTTGTAATATAAGGCAAACACCTTACTCAATAATATGTTAATGAAATTTGTTTAATAAATTAATGGAAGTTAATGAACATTTAAACATATCGTGCCTTTGGCTATGCCAGAGAACCATGCTGGTCAATGAATGCAATCAGATTATTTAAGGAACGGCAAAGAATTTCTTCTAAAGCAAGAATGAAAGGTTATCTGTTAAAAAAAAAAAAAAGCCTCGAATATCTCGAATATGAAGTACTTTATATCCTCATATGTGTAGTATTTGTGTCTGAAGTCCTTCTAATTTAGAAGCTCACTAGCTAATTTCAATTACAAGTGAACAGCTTTTCATTAACACTCGCATTTGTGGATATAAATAATTGCATTGTAACGCCAGAGAAGGTGCTGGCTCCAAATCAAACCAGGGTACAGGGGAGTGGTCCCTGGGATCACAGCAACTAAGGATAGTACTATACACAGTATATATGTGATGATAGCAACGACTCTACAAAACATTTCAGAGAAAGTCACATTTGCCTAAATTTGCTAGTGCACTAAAACACAGCAAGAAATTTCCCTATGATTTTTAAATAGAAATTTATAGATATTTTCCCAGATTTTATTTTTGAATAAAATTATCAGTAAACAACAACGAAAAGGTACAGCAACTGAAGGAAGACATACTGCCTATGGCTCTCCTAGGAAAAGTCTATCAACGAAAGCAGTTGACATTTCAGCTAGGATAAACCTCCTAGCCTTTTGCCTGCAGCAGCTACTCGTCTCAGCCAAAGTCATAAAGCTTTTCAGAATGCCAAGTTAAGTGAAATGAGATATGAATCATGTTTATTTAACTTTTATTTAAAGATAGCAATAACTCCCTTGCACTCTTCGGGAGCCTAGGGCTGCTTACAGGTTACACCTGTAACTTCCATCAGGTTACTAAGATTACACCTACTCATTACCCCTCAGCACGTTAATGGCTAATTATGCATCTTATTATTTTAAAAGTGGATGCCCCCATGCAGGTTGTGGGGGGTATGGGAGGAGAGGAGATGACCCAATTAGAGAGAAAAGTTTTAAGTGTGTGAAATGAAAAGATAATGCTGTATCTACAAAGTGTTCTTAGAGGTTAAATATTTCAGGTCAGGAGGATATTCATTATAGTATATTTAGATTAAATGAATGTGCAGGTGGAATAAAGACAAAGTGCTGGTATTGTATCTTGCAGCATTCATTCCCTTCAAAGATGCTCCTGATATCACACTGAATTTGTTCAGTGCCAGTTTAATCTGCTCTCTAGAGCACTGGTGAGTGCCCTATAGCATGTAAAAGCATAAAGATGTACAAAGATTCTATTCCCAACTTGCCCCATGAGACAGTATTAAATTCAGGTCATTCTAACTGGAGCTAGAAAAAATTTGCAGCTATTGTCCTTTTTCAGGACTGTAAAAACGTGAGCTATAATGTGCAGCCATTTTACCCAATTATTTTGTGCAGAGAACAAAAAAAGTGGATATCTTAAAGCATTTTTGAATATTAATACATTTTAACCATTTAAGCACCTTAATTCTAAGCACCAGTGATTCTCAGCGATGCATTTTGATTCCTGGGTTAAAGAAAACCTCTATGCTGAAATTCTCTTTATTCCTAAAATAGAAAAAAATCTTTTTTTTTTTCCTCTTGAATCTGCTGGCAAGCCAAATAATCTGTTGTTCACTAAGTCCTTTCTCTCAAACACACAACTTCTTAGACAGGGTAAGCCCTGTTAAACCCCATTTAATCACTGCCACCACATCAGTTATGGTGTCAAGCTAATGTTAATGTCACTGAATCCCTAGGTATGAGAAAGATGATTTGTTTGAGTCAATTTTTTTCCTCATAGCACTGAGAAAGCCCTTTAGGTGAGAACTTTTTTTTTTCTTTTTTGCTTTGTTATAATTTTTCCTTAAGCAAAAAGGAGTGGGACTCATTTGTAAGGTGTGTGAGACTTTGCAGGTCTGGTTTTACAATACACCATTTAGTCTTTGGTGAGGCTTGTTAAACCCTGAAAGGAAAGTCATGCATTGACTGAGTGACGCCACCCTGAGGTTGATTCCCAAGGGAAAATAAAGGCTTGGTCCTGCCTCAATCCTTCAGGTGACCGAGAACACCTTCTAGCAAGTGATAGCGTACAAAACCTTGGCAAGCTGCATAATAACATTAAACCCAGTGATCTAATTATTCACCTCTAATGCAAAGGGCAGGGTTCCATGGGAAATCAGGAGCAAGGCTGAGAAATACACGCAGCAAATACATTTCACAATACGAATGGAGGCAGTTTGTCAAGACTCTAACCTGGGAAAGTGACTTGTGAAGCTGTCCTATTCATCCACCATGCCCAGTGCAGAACAATTTCACATAGGTTATGCAGGAAGGAGCTTTAAAGCACCAAATTATCAGCCTTGAATCCCTTGTTTAAAATAACATTTGAATTTGTTGGTTTTTTTTTTTAATCACGTAGGTACATAATATAAAAATACAGATAAATATAGCATAGGAATTTAAACTAATGCCTAATGACCGGTGAACACACGAGAAAACCACAAGCAGACAAGTAATATGTTCTATATATGCTAATAAGAAAGTCACCAGCACTCAGGATAGCATACCAACTTTCTCCAGTGTCATAGTTTTTTTCACAATCACTTCTTCATTTTTTATTCCATATGACAGTGTGTTTCCACATATCCCAGTTTTGCTGTGTAAAGGTATGAATTTCCAAATCCCTCAATACACACTGAAAATATTTGCATGTTCGCTCATTTGTACTCCTAAAGCCTTGGATTCATTTGCAAAGGAACAACTACACATGCTAAAAAAAGTGACTCTTCTATACCCTCTTTACACAGGAAAACAGATTTTTCTGCAAGTATATTTCAAACTGTGGAATATTTGAACTGCAGCCCAAGCAATTACCTGAGCAGTCTACTGGGAATGTACACATTAGAACAAGTTGTAAAATAATCTCTTCCAAATAGCTATTAAAAACAAAATTACAGATCCTGGTCCAGATCCTCAGCTCTTACAAATTGGTGGCTGTTACAAGCCTCTTTGACTTCATGTGTGCAAAGTTTGAGCTCCAAGAGAAATTTTACAGTAAAACTACAAATTACTGAAAAATAAGGTTCAAAGTGGAAACACAAGTGGTATTCACACCATACCATTCAAGCTCCTTTAGGCATTTAGCTTGGCTTCTCTGAATAGTGTGTGCCTCCTCTGCACAGGCAGTGTGAGGAATCTGGGTTATTCCAAATTGCATCTTAGCAGATGACTAAAATAGCTTCAGTTAGATGATGCAAATGCCCTGGACGCCACGAAAAACAAAAAAAGAGCAATGTCTTCTATCAAGATAACTGAACTGCTGGAGAGAATCTGCTTTCAAGCCAAAAAAAAGTATCAAGTCATTTCATTGTAGAATTTGTGGTTATTTGCAAAAGCATATCAGTTATTACACCGATTGTTGCATGACTTTCTAATTTCTCTGAGACTCTCTTAATTAAAAAGTGTTCTGAATGATGCTTTGCTCTCTATAATAGCAAAGACTTTTATTTTCTTCTAATGATGGTCTAAATCTCATGTAGTAACCAACTGACTAACACAGGGAAATCCCAATCTTTCAGCTCCATTGTATAATTTATACAATATGTTCAACACTTTCCCACATAATAAACGTGGGAATCCCATGCAACCAGTCCAAGGTCTGAGGTTTTTTGTATGAATCATGTTTGCTGCGTCCTGACTTTACCACACCCCCAGCTACTTCTGCTGGGAGCCAAAGAGTTACTGCAATCACCACTGGTAGGAGATACTGTGTGTACCATTTACAGCACGATGCAGTGAAAATGAGAGCCAGAGACTGATAACTTTATCTCAGAGGTTACCTGGGAAAGACTTCTCTAGGTCTATTTAAAAGAGTAACTTTAAATAATGAATAAATTCAGAGATATTATCATTCAAATATTACTTCTTGCTATGACAAATCTTTCATGCAACCCTCAGCCAGGTTCTGTTTATTTAAGGTGATGCTCATTTGAATAGTTTGGGAAAGTAGTCCTTTCACTGTACCTGTTATTCATTTTGACAGTTCTTTGCAACATGGGAAAGTCATGTTTGAACTTGCACAGAGAAATGTCATTGTCTTGTCCTTAGAAAAGATATTCAAGATACATCAGATAATGTTCACATGCGTTTAGCCTCCCTAGCTGGCAAATCTACTGGTAAATTTACTGTCTGACAGCAGGTTTTCTATGGTTGAGGTGGGGAGAGGACAACCGGCTGCCCCAATATTAATGCAAAAGTGATTATTTTAACCAGCCCTCAGAAACAAATATGTGTTCCTGGGGTCCTGCTGCTTAGAGCCCTCATAGATGCATGAGCGTATCACAGGGATCATCACCTCTCAGTCTTTCCTCTGTCATACGTATTGCACTTCTTTTACACTGTACTGACAGATGAATCCCAGCTCCACCTATTCCAATCTGGGAGCAAGAGTTTGTCAGGGCTTTAGGCACTCAGATCTTAGCACCTGACTTTGACTTCAGCTCTTTATCAGCCTCTGGAAGAAGTGCTCGAACACACCTGTCTGCTGACAACAGAGGGAACCAAACCCAAAGGATAGTCAGGTAACTCAGCCTCCTCCATCAGAATACAAATTCTGGATGTCAAATAAAGTCATCCACTGTTGGGAGAAAAAAAAAAAAAAAAAAAAAGGAGCAGAAAAATATCTGGGTTACATTTGTAAGAGTGTTTTTTGAGCATCTCCCTCTCTTCAAAGCTACTTTTTAAAGGGGTGGGAGGAATTCACCAAAGGAATTGATTGTGCACTGTTATGCAAAGATGCAGTAGCCACAGTACAGCAACTTATTCTATTAAGCATTGGGACTTTGCTTCGTCTGCATGTACCATATGGAGCAAGGGGCCAGAAATAGGGATCCTGAGTTTGGTTCTTATCTCCATCACTGATTCAGTTTGTAACATTAAGCAAGTCAAGTAAGTGGTGTCAGCTAGGCATCACAGATTTTCCCACATCACAGAAACACTGTTTGGTTGAATTAATTTATGCTCACAAAGCACTTACACCTTTTTTGAGAAGTCAGCATAGCAGTGCCAAGAGGAGTTTCTCATGGGCTCCCAGTGAGCTGGGATCCATAATGCTGTGGCAATCAATCAGCGTTACTACAGAGTGAGAGCACTGTGCCTCCCTGAAAGACAAGCATACACAAAAGTTAAGAAATTGTTTATTCCAGCCGTAATAGGAAACTTTTGTATATAATTTCCCTGCTTACTCAGAGGCATTGCAACATCTGTCAGGGCAGGCCTAGCACTTAGCAGCAGATCAGAGGAGAGGAACACATGCCCCATTTCCTGATAGCAGCTCACTCACCATCACTGCCAAACTCAGTGACCACGCGTCAGAAATCAACCTCTGTTCCAGCAGAGTACAGTCTGACTTAAGGGACCAAATCCAAATTTGTACAGGTGTAAATGAGAGCCATCCAATCTGTGCAATGCCTTTAATAACATTTCAGCACTCATTGCATGGCACTCTGTTCCTTTTAACAGTTCAAGAGGTGATAAGGACTGAAGCCAAAAGCTGCTCCTTGCTTCTTTGAGCCACACAGTAAGGATCAGCATCCTTCCCCAGTGAACGCCATCACCACCACCATCACCAATCCCTTCTGACAGGGCCAGTCAGGTCACACCACAGTCACTGCAACATTCTTCAGGGCAAAGGAGGTTAAGAGCAGCCACACTTTTCATTCAGATTCCTGATTTCAGTTAAAATTTATTCAAGCTCTGCAACAGAAAAACTGCAGCAACCCAACACCACCAAGACACTCTCTTGTATATATTCACAATTCCTCCTCTTCGAGTAGTCCTCTTCTCCTGAGCTTCTACACCTGTGCTCCTCTCCACTTTCACTCATAAACTTGCAATCTTTGGGCACCTGGTCCAGTGCTGCCAAGTTTTCCTATGGCACCAAGCAAGCTCAGAGAGCAACAGTGATGGTAATCGCTGTAAAATATAACTTCAAATCTCTTATAGCCCCCTCTTAGGTAACGGGGCAGCCCAGGCAGGGAAGCTGTGCAGTGGTTTGAATTTTATACTTTACACACACCTACTTGTGTTCACAAATGTATACTTCAGAGTATTTTATCATCTCTCTGGTGGTGTTTCAGAAGAACACAGTCATAATTTACAATTTTTAAAGGGCATCCAATGCAAGATATTGCAACTGATTGCAATCTATTCATATTACCCAAAGTCTTTGAAAACACAAGCAAGTGTTGTATTCCTTATCTGCTGTATTTCCTCCTCTTTCTATATTTCAATACATTTTGCACCCTGACAGAGGATTAATCACCTGATGGGAATACCACAGACTGCAGAGATCTGCTGGGAAATATATTTCTGAATGACTTCACACCAGTCAGAAGTTCATGATGTCTATGATTTATTGTCTCTGGTGAATTTCTCATTGCTGTTGAGAATTTAAACTAGTTCAGCTGCTCCTACTGATGAGGCACAGAAGGCAAATACAAGGCCACAGCAATGTCTGCAAAGCTCCAATTTGGAAACCAGCTCTTCCAAAGTACACTGAGAGATGATGAATTTAGTCCTTAGGAGGAGAAGAGCAGCTTACTTTTCAGCTGTTTCCACATTCCTTCCTGGCTGTGCCATAAAGCCTTATATGTAGCAAAAAGATGGAAGAACTGTGGCCAAAACCTAAAGTCCCCCTTCAGTTTTCATCACATTTTCACACTGCAAACTACCTCTCAGCATTGTTCCGTGTAAAAAGATACACACACTGAAGAACAGGGGGAAAAAAACAGGTCCAAGATGTCAGGATGTCAGGACTGCTTTTTGGCATCCTCAGGAGGAACCAACTGGAAGCAGAAAAAGAGAGTGGCTCGGGTAACTGAGACTGTTGTACAGATGGAGTTTTTATGCCCAGGAGGGTAGAAAGGCTCAGGCAGGGTAGTCAGAAGCAAAGGCAGATGGCACCATGATTCAAGTTCTCCCTTGAATAGGGATTTCAGGTGCAAAGCCTTGATCAGAAGGCGTGAAAATTGCTTGGCTAACATCACTCAATATTTCAACTCATTTTTAAAGCAGTTTGTATTTCTTAATATCTTCCTCATTGTTCTATTTTGGTATTCAGTGCTATACCATCTTTTCAGCCTCACATGTGCTTAGTAATTTCTTTGGGATCACGGATCATCAAAAGCAATCTTTACACGTAGAAAATAAGCATTTAACATTTTGCAATCTCTAAATATACTTCAGTGAAATATACATCATCTTTTTTGGCCCCCAGAGACTTTAAAAGCTGTGTTCACTCATAGATATTTAAAAGAAAGGCTAAAAATATTCAAGAAACTTGCAGTGCTTAAAGTGTTAAAAAGTAAAACACATTTGATCATGCAAACAAACAAGGGTCTGACTCCCAGCTGCTTTGTTCCTGTGTCAATGGGCATAAACGCCTGTGGCAATGCCTGGGGAGAGTACTGCAAAACTAAATCTTTTCAGCCAAAATCTACTATCAGCCAAGCTAGTGAGTCAGGCAGCTATTTTTCTATTTTTTTATTTTTATGAATGTGAGAAACCTATAAACTCAAGCACTTAAACTAGCACTTAACCTAGGTGAAAAGAAACAGGAAAGCATCCTGGGAGGTGAATAGGTTAGGCTTTCTTCCCTCTGTCATTCGCTTACCATTTGGATTTTCCTGTCCTCCATTTTGAGAATTTATGTGTTCCCCTGCCATGAAGAGAGATTTCGTTTCCTTTCAGCTATCACATTCACCTCTTTCAGGAGGTTTGCTTTGCCCAAATCCTTTGACAGGGAGCGAGTGAAATCTCAACCCCATTGAAGTCAGTGGGAAATTTGCCATTCACTACAATGAAGCCAGGATTTTGCACAACGTTTATATCAGTAGAAGACCAGACTGAATCTAGTCCAGTGTTTGTGAAGTGCTTTGAAGTGGAGAGTGTTACAGCACTGAAATTATTGCTATTATTATTATTGCTGCTGAGTGCATGACAGAGAAGAAAGGAAGAAAACCTCAGAATGAACTGGAAGGAAATACTGATTCTGCAGATCTTAGAGGTCAGTACATGACATTTTTCTAAACAGTTTCCTTTAAACGTGTCTAGTAAAATTCTCTTTCAACCTAAGTACTTGGCATGTTAATCAGAAGCAGACCTTCCTACCAAGCACAGCCATCCTGACTGAAAAACTCCTATCTTTTCCTTTGCCTACTTCTCCTTGAGTTTTATTACTGCTCTCCATAGATTTACTGAAATACTCTACAGAGAGCTTAAAATGTTTTCAGAAACACTGCAAAGCCCAAGCGGGAAGGGAGAAACAATGGTTTCCTTTCAGCTTGCCTATTATTCCTCTGAACTGCAGTGTGGCCTTTGCACTTTGTCGGCCCACGGAGCTGGGAGCCTGGGATTCAGTGAACGTTAGTGATGCTAAGCTGCTTCACTACTTGTGGCTGTCGTGCATGTGTTACCACCAGACAAGACAACAGTTGATCATCAAGGAAAAAAATCCTCTTGCATGATCTCACTAGCTAGCTTATTCTGCGACAGACTCATTCAAAATTCTTTTCAAGTTACACGCACAGTGCTGCAGTCAGGAAATGTGTTCATTGCTACCAAAGGAACCAGCGTTTGGGCCTTGGCTCTCCCCATCTGCCAGGCTGCAGCAGAGGGCTCACCCTGGTATCCTCAGATCACAGTCCTCACAGTTCCCCCGAAAGGCTTGCTCATTAGAAAGGAACACAATCTATGGGACTCAGGCACCCAGGGACAGCTCATCAATTGGTGCAGACTGTCAGTGCTCTGCTAACCTCAGGCAACCCAAGGTTTCAGGCTGCAGAGGATTTATCTACAACTCAGCAGCTGTGAGAAGAGCGCAGCATTAGGTCACAGAGGGAACGGGCCAGCAACTGTGATTCAGCCGTTGGCACACTCAGCTCAGCTGAGAATTCCCAACCACAATCTACAAAAGAGACTTATTACATCTTGATTAATTTCAAATTACTCTGTCTTCTTTCAGTCTCTACCTTTTTTGGTTATCTCAGTGCACAGCAGTGGTCCCAGTGGTTGAGATCTGCACAGCCGAGTTCTTGACTCTGATCTTAATCATGTGGCCAGTGATGGAAACAGTGACAAATTACTGTCATCAGTCAGCTACAAAGACAGGGTAAACTTGTGCAGTCTCTTAAATTTAATCCATGTCCCTATAGTCCAAATAAAGGCAGTGACATAAAATATGCTGTTAAATACTTCACTAACTATCTAGTAGCTATAGCTGCAGCTAGAAAAAAAGGTTAAATGTCATAAGCAAAGAATTTGCAGAAAACAGTTTCTGTGTCTTCTGTTTTTGACCCAAGTATCACTCTAACAGGCTACTGCTGCTGAGCAACAGGTTTTAGTGATGCTTGGGAGACTTGCATGCATTTTACCTTTCTGGACATCACAGTTAATTCAGGACTGAGATTTATGTTTCTAAATATGTGAAACAATATTCTCCGGTGTAGGTGCCTCACTGTAGATAGGCCACAATGTCACATTAGGACACCTCTCTAAAGACACATCTATGTAGGCAAAAACCACGCCTTCATCACTTCATCTCAGCACTGCATCAGTACAGACTGGAATGCAGTCTGGAATGAAGCTGGTTTCTCTATGGACAACTCCTTTTGCAGCAGAGGAGATCACATCTATCAGCAACTGTTTGTCAGCAGGTCTCTCGGTGCTTTGGAAAACGAGACTTTTTCTTTGTAAGCTGGAACATGAATTAAAATGACCAACAGGAGACAGATTTAAAAACACTGGCATCAGTGACTAAGTATTCTAACAAGAGCAAAAACGAAGCCTACTTAAGTATTTGCCATAAAACATACATATTTCATACTTAAGCTTACCAGTATAAAACCCCACACTTAAACACAGCACCAATAAATGCATTCTTAAGATAAGATACGACATGCTTTTCTACCACTCATCACACTCAAACACTATGGCTGCTTAAGTTTAGGGCAGTTGGTTATCACACTTTGCTCTTAGCGCTACTTTTCATGGCCTGGAACATAACAAAAGAAGGTAACTGGGTCCACTCTCCTGTCTTAGGAAGAGACAACACTGTCCAAATCAGCACATCTTTCACATAGCACAGCTCTGAAGAATTTCTATGACTTCAAGAACACAGTGTTCTGACTCTAATAGCACAGGCAAGGGGAGAATCTAGAAGAGGAGAAAGCTGGACAGAGGCCTCCATCCCTCTCTGTGCCCTCAAAAATCACACAAACAGCTTGGGCAAGACAGGCCTAGCAGAAAGTACAGGTAGTTCACAGTCAATAATCTATTATTTTAGCTTTCATTGAAATCAGCTGCTACATCCTTTTAGTGGGCTCAGGATTCAACTCACCCTATTTTTGCCTGAAAGACAAAGCCTAATCTTTTGCTAAATTAACTTCTTAATGGAGCCACTTTCCCATTTTCTGACATTTGGGGTGGCAAAAGCCCTGGCACCACTAACAGCCCATTGATGTGCCAACCCTCACCGTCCCCAGGCCCGTGCTGCCTTTGGGGTCACACCTGCTCGCAGCCCCGTGACTGAACATCACCTCTCAATGCGTCCCCCCTGTCCTCCCTACTGCTGCGAACACGCTGGCATCTCCTAGAAATGCATCTCACTTTCTCAGCAGCTCTGCAGGCCTGTGGTGGGTCGGCTCCACTGATCAGCTGGAGATTTTGTTTAGAAGGCTTTTTTATGCTGTTTATGCTGCTGTCAAGTTTAGCTCACCACAGACCTAACACTGCCACCTCTTTGTTTACATACCTCCACTCCAGGACATTATAACCCTCCTCTAATAACACTGCCCAGTGTGTGAGGGAGCAGCTTCTCTTTTTTATTTTTACACGTTTTTTTAACCACACAGCTATAAGACATTCATTCAAATTCCACCCAAAGACACCTCTTACTGTCAGCATTTAATTATGCTTGCATTCCTATGTAAATAGAATGTTAGCCAAAATAGAGCCTATTATAGATAATAAGGTCAGGCACATCTTCCTTTAAGAAAAGGAAGCTTTGGAAGCTTTTGTACTTTTGATGACAATAACTTTCTGAAAGCAAAAATAATGTAAAGAGCTGAGCTTGTTCTGCTGAGGATAAATCATGCTATTGAAACTTGTGCTCAGTCTGTCTTCATGCATCTTTCTCAGGGGGTTAGGAGGATATATTTAATATGTGTATATAAAGTTTGTCCTTGTAGGTCTACGAAGTCTTTTCAAAATTTCCTTGAAAAATAATACAGACTTTAGATCACCCATTTTAAAGGATTCACAGCTTATGAAAGATTTTAACCAAGGTTTTCTCCCAAGTTGGGTATCAAATTATTTGACAGAGTCTTCTTCTCTATTTGGCCCAAGAAAAACATCTGCAGAAACATTATGTTCTAAGTTTAACCACAGATTTTACATCATAAGATAAGCATACATTTTAAATCCTGATTTAAATCTTTAAATACCGAAATTACATAAATTCAAACAGGTTTCTGGTCTTCAAGGTTTAAATGCCCATTTCCCTTTCAAATAGGTTTAGAAAAATAGCATAATCCTTCAGACTAGGATATCTGGCCCCACCACATTGATAGGAATTGCAGCAACCCTCAGACAATTTCTCCTTGCCAACATAAGTCTCAACTCAATTATTAGTTTTTCTGTCACCTCCAGTCTGGATTACATGAAATCTGGTACAGATCTAATGCTGTGGCTGAACTTGCAGTGTACCGGGAAATCGTATTTAACTTCAGATTCTCTGGCAGCATTGTCAGAAACCACACTGAGAGGCAGAACTGAAATCATGCTGAACAGGTACAGAGCTGTTTCAGCGATAGCACCTTTTAAAGTTAAACTTGTGCAAGTTTCTGGATGATGAGAAAGGTATCAGGTATTTCAGCACTTGTTTCGCTCAAATTCCATCTAGCTGAACAGGAATTAAATATCAGTTAACCTGCTGCTGCTTCAGAAATCTATATCAAACATGATACAGTGAACTCAAAATGTGACTTGACCTTAAGGTTCAGCTTACATGTCATTTTCTTGTGGCACATTTGCCTTTGACAATCCAATCTCAATTTATCCACAGATTCTTATGTTTCTAGATATGTCAGAAATATTAGAATAAATTTTGCTATAATAGTTGATATGAATCATTCAAATTCTTCTTTCTGAGACACTAGTAACACATCAAAGCAGAATTTGCTTCACTGTATTTTCAATTGTAGACCTCTAGATACGCTAAAAATGCTTCCTGATGAACACAGTAACAAAACATTTGCAATTAATTTATTCTGTCATTGAATACCATCCCAGTACTGTGATGTAATTCACCCACACTTTTTGACCTTCAGGTGACTTTGGCAGCTGAAGCTATGAGATGTATTCTCACAGATCTGCCCTGTTACCTAATGCTACGTTAGGGAAGTATGGAAATGATTTACATATAAATATAAAATCAATTTTATACAAAGCACTCTGAACAAATGTGTTCTACTGTATTCTTTAAAAAAAAAAAGCCATTTTATTTGGCTGGAAATGCTTTGATAAACAACAGGTCTCACTGAGTGCGACACTGAAATGCTCTAATGAATTTTTAATGCCTTTAGTTGTTTAACTGGATCTTATTACAAAGAAGCTGAAGACACAGAAGCATGTTTCCTCCACTGGCACATTTAAAAACTCAGCAGAAGCATGCCAAAAAATGTTCTGCTTTCAAAACAAGGCACCAAGACTGAACTCAGGGGAAAAAATAAAAAGTGTTTTGTCGTGGTTTCTAGAGTTAAACTACTGCTGCTGACTTGAAATCTATATTACCATCTCTTCAAGCAGACTACACTTTGTTCTGTCTTCTACCTCCCTGTTGGTATGATATTGCATCTGTGACTGGCTGGTAGATGGCAGAAATTGATCACACTTGAAGACAAGTTAAAGGTCAGAGAACTCTAATTGCATAGAAAGTAGAAGGGAAATTCTCCTATTAAATTATAGGTGCCATTTCCTCTTGAAGTTAAAACAGTTTTCAAGAGAAGAGTGTACTTCACTGATATGTGTTATTGCACAGGTCTACAGACTGCACAGGTCTTCCCACTCTCCTCAATAACCCTGTACTGATTAATGAGATTGAACTGAGAAAGTTCACCTAATTTTTTTTTCCTCAGATTCAGTACTATTGCATTATCAACATAATGATGTCTGTCACAGGTTTAAAACCTCACAAGAAGCTGTGTGCAAGAAGAACCCAGGAATAAATGCTAAAGACTTCCCAAGCTTTCTGTTATTTGCCTGGCATTCATTATGCTTTGAGAAGCCTCCCAGCTTGCCTGGAGGCTTCCTTTGCTGGAAAAACCTATGTATTATCATCATCACCAAAACAATGGGGTTGGCCACTGGCAGAGTGGTAACACAGTGCCCAAGGAGAGAGAGAAGAGCCCCATGCAGAGTCTGCAGAGAAGTGGCTGTGAACAGTACAACTGAAGGAGCACCACAGAGCATTAGTGCACATTGGAGTTGCTGTGCCAGGGCTCCACTCAACGGGCTGCATCTTCTGGCAAAATGACAGAGAAGTATCAAGGCTGGTCAGAAAGCCAAGCTACTCAGTTTTCTTGTGTGAAGGATGAGAGGAGGAGCTTCAAGCACACACAGACGTAAGAACTTCTTCCACAAAAAAAAAAAAAAGAAAAGAAAAAAGCAGTGCTCCTTCACGTAATGCTTTTTCTGAGCATGGTGAAGAAGGTCCCAAAGTTCATTTGCCCATAGATTTCCTTGAATGAGAAGCAACACGTGGAAAGTGGGTGTCTTCTTCCCAGAATACACGCCAGAGTGTTTGAGCACGTACCTCATCCTCCCCCACATTTGTTTGCTTTATCCATCTGCTATTGCCCCATATTTAATTATGAATTGAAAGCATTCTCCTGGAGCTGCACTCTGAGCTTTTTAAACTGAAGTGTTTGAATAAGGCCTGTCACTACAGGAAGGATGTAGAGGGCATCACATTCCCCAGCTGCCCCACATCACCCTTTCCCCCTCCCTGCACCTCAGACCCTGATGCAAACGGAGAGAGCTCAGCAGCTGCTGCCTCTTCCCTGCTTCCTTGCTGAGCAGCTTCCAGGTGGGAGATGAAGAAAGCAGTGACTCTGGTGCTTACTGCCCAGTTCTTTCCAATGACACACTACTAGAGGATGGATTCCCCCATTCTACATAGCCAGGAAGGAAGGAGAGATAAAAGTTTGAAAAAGGGGTCATGTGGCTCCCTTATTCTCCCTGCCCCAGCCGCAATGCCTGGTTAAAGAAATTACTTTAATTTTTCCCAGACAAGTAAGCCAAGGAACCATGCACAGTTCCACAATGTATTTCTTCTGGCAGGACATGCAGAAATCGGATGTCTTGGCAGCACTCTAAAGTTGGGAAGTCCCCCATTTCGGAGAACTTTCCAGGAAGGGGTGTTTGGGGGTGATTTCCACTCCCTTTGCACTGGTTGAACTGACATATGAAATAACCTGTTGGAGTCCTGGGCTCAGAAGGAGCTTCTCCAGCCAAATGCCTGCAGAGCAAGCTAAAACTCTTCTGCTCAGCCTCGAGGGTGTCTCTGTTGCTGCCAGTGTGACAAAAGCTATGAGGCTGCACGACAACCCCACGAAGCAGGGAATGTCTATATTTCTTCTGCACTGCTCTTCAGGGAGCTGAATGTGTAACCTGTTTCTGAAGCAGTTATTTTTCTCTGAATAACTCCAACAAGAATTTTGCATTTGATAATTTAACTGATACGAGGGCAGTTTCAGGTAGCAAATTTGCTGCTTTGTTCTTCACAACATGAGGAAATTTCATTTTAAAAACAGGTTTTCAACTTCAAAGCTTTTTAGTCTGACACTTGAAACACAGCACTCAGAAACCACCCATGCTTCTTCATACTTTGGCCATTTGTGGAGCCCAACAGTGGTGTGGAGCCGACTGGCAGCGAGTGGGATTGAAAACGTTTCTGTGTGGGCTTCTGCTGCAGCCAGATTAGATGAGGGAATTAGAGACAGGGTGTGGTTCCCACCTAGAATGCCTCTGCTGCAGTTTGCAGACCTTCACACTGTCTCATTAACACACACTTCCCTCTTTCTTTCCAAATATGCAAACTGCACCCTCTCCCAGGGCCCTCCTTAGCTTAAGGGTGCTGGCATGCTCTCTGCTGACTTTCTGGAACCCAGAGATTTCCAATTATTTCCACATCCTCCTCCTGTTTCTTTTCTGGCTGCAGTGCCTCTGGGCTGCCTGCTCTGCTTCCCGCTCCACAGGTCTGCAAGGCAAGGGCAGGAAGGCCAAGAATTAAGAGAGGCGAGTGATACACGCACAGGGCAGAAGGAAAGAGGAACAAATAGAAATTGCCTGGGGCCAGGTCTGTGCACTCTCTCTCTTGCCCTTCTCTCTGAGAAGGCAGCCTTCATGTCTCCTCTGCTCTTGCTAAGTTTCCCAGCTGCCTTTTATTCAGCATCCAGTTGTGTCTCTCTCAGCTTTTAGGAAGAGAGAAGTGTCTTTGCATCCAGGTACGTAAGGCTGCATCAAGGTGAGGCACAGCCAGCATGTAACACAGTGCAGCACGACTGAGAAGCCTTGAACATACTGTTCCCGTGCTTGAACTTACTGCATTAGGTGACACCTCCCAGATCAAAAACTGATTCCTATTTATTAAGGATCTCTCATTTCATGCTGACCTTCTTATCTAGGGTGATACTAATGTGCTTACTGTACATTCTCCACAGCAAGTCTGCACTTCAGATCCATGCATCGCTCAGCCCAGCAATTCTCCAAGTTCCCAGGTGTCAGCTTGGCCGCACTGCACAGCCATAACTCCATCCCTTGGCTCTCTAATGCTTGCTTAACCCCTCTTTCATCTTGCAGCCTGGCTCCACACCTGCCACGCTGGGGATGTGGTGGCTCTCAGCAGCCTCCTCCGGGCCCTGCCCTGGCCCAGGCCACAAAGGGCTTCCACCCACGTGCCTGCAGTGGGTACTGCTGCAAACAGCCCCTTCACCCTGTTCCCAGGCCAAGTATGGCAGGGAAGGAAAGGGAAGGAAGGAACAGGAGATAGCAAATGAACTTATTGTTCACAAGAAGGGTGTGGGAAGTATAGAGAAAAGCTGACCTGAGCTGCTAGGCTGCTTTGGTTTCCCCTTTCTCCGGTAAGGATGATTTCTGCTGTTCCCACTCTTCCCCACCCTACTCAAATTCAATTCCTGTCCCTAAAGGAAGGGGAAGAATTGTGCTTGCCTTTTGCAGAAGTCCTGGTTTGATGCTTTTTGGTAGGGCATCACTCAATGAGAACAGCACTTCCCACTGGCAAAGCAGGAAACCTCCTGAAGGCCAACAATCACGATATTGACAGCACTTTAAGTCTTTATATGACTATCTATTAGATTGCCAGAATAAGATAGAAGCCAAGCATTTATCTGGTTAATTACTCCTTTCATTTCTTACATTATTCCCATTTCAAAATATGTGTATACATTTGCAGATCCTAACAATAGCATGTTTGTGTGAGTCCAGCTGACCAAACAACAGGAGTTATTTATAACTACAGATGACCGGACTTTGCTATATTTTAGTTTATGTAATTTTCCTTAGATCATTCATTGGAAAGTGGTTGTACTTTCATGTTTCTTACACGCAGAGGCCCTGTAGGTTAGCACACAGGAGATTAACCTTGGCAGGCTGCACCACTGGGCTGAGCGAGGAGGAATTCTCACTGCAGCTGTCTGAACCAACAACCTGTAAGGTCTGGAGCTGAGGTAGCTCTCGTCAGGCAGCAGGTAACAGCAACAGCAGTGCCAATAACTTCCAAATACAAACCTTTGTGAAACTGGCATGATTTTTCTTTTCTTTTTTCTCTTCTGCCAAAGCTCACTAGCATTTCAGTGAAGTGGTAGATGTCTGAGAAATTCCAAAATAAGTGAATAGGATATTGAGAAGTGACATTAAATAAACTGGATACATTACCATAATATGAAGCATCTTCTTCTTAGACAGTAAACAGCACTTGAGCATGCCCATCCATGCTAATGGAACATCACTTCCCATCCACATAAGTGCACTACATTGAAAAATGTTTTTAACATTTTCAGATACTTCTCTCTATAGAAGCTTAAATGGAGACAGGTAATGACAGACAGGACATCAAGTGCTACATCTTTGAAGCTATTTCATCCACAATCTTTTCCCATTATCTGGAAGACTTAATGTAGGTAGAGCACTTTCTATAGCCAGTTCATCAACTGATGATGCTAGCAAAGGTAAATTTATTCAGACAAGCATAGTATTACTAAAAAAAGACAATTTGCAAGATCCCTTATTTATACCTAATAGGGCAGTTCTTTACAAGGATCCTACATGAGGAATTAAGCCCAGAAGAGACAAGAAACACAAGGGGAGTCACAATGTCCAATGTCTCCTCATAGGGTTGCACATCAAAATTAGTAGCAGACAGATAGAGAAAGCAGCATATTTTACAGTATATGCTGTACAAAATAGGCCTCACTACTAATCTAAGCAGACACACAGCCAGCCAGGGCAGGTCTACTAAATTAAGCTATAAGGTCTTTTCCTTAAAAAAGAGCATATTTAAGGAATGTAGTGGTTCAAAATACACAATAGAACTCATAGTTAGCAGTAAACAGGTTAGGAATGAAGTCATGAAGGTTGCATTCCTTTATTTGATATCAGCATAGGCCCTCTTATTTGGTCCAGCCAAATAATAGAGAAAACTTTATTCAAACACACAAAATCTTTTATTTTATAATAAAGATAATTTTAAAGATAATTTTATAATAAAGATTAAAATAATATAAGAGATTATTTTGGGTCTTTCAATATTAAACTGCACTGCCTGGGCTGTGTCAACGCAACTAAATGGTGGTGATGTTCACTAATTCAAAGTCTCTTCCTACTTCCCATGACATTATTTTTTCCTTTTTATTTTCCTTTTTTTTATTTATGGGGGATTTAGGCATTTTCTGAAGTTCAGAAAAGGAAAGTTTGCTTGTATTGTCAATTCTGATATCACAGCAGAGGAATGCCACACAGTTATTAGCCAAGTGTTTCCATCCTTCTGTATACGTGACTTTTCACTCAAGCTAATCATTTTCATAACCTTTTGCCTTTTCCATGGCATCATAGCTATTTAGTAATATTTACTTTTCTCCCATCTTGTAAAATGTGTGACCTCATTGCCTTGCTAGTTCATAGCTGATCCACACAAAGACCAACTCAAATGCAAAGAGTAGTTCACAGAATCTGTTTCGCTACATACTTTTGTCTGAATATGTTAGTCAATACCCACTGATGCTCCCTGAGGAAAAAGACATCCAAATGATTAGGAAGGAAGACGAGGTACCGCAGCTTTTTCAAGTCGTTAGCTGGTGCCTTTAGTCCAGGTACTAGCCTCAAAACTGAATTTTCTGGAAGAGCTCTTCTCTTTCAAAAACTATCTATCTTCTCTTTTGAAAACTGCCTTCTGGGCTAATACTGAGAACATGTACTTGGAACCATATCCAACACAGGGTTGCAATTAGCCGGTGTAGCACTTCTGTTGACCCAATAACCAGCTGAGTTTATTGCTGAGGACCTATTCACAATATTACCACCTACTAAAACTACACGGTACTGTAACTGCTGTATGGTCTAAGCCAGATAAAATTGTATTCTTTTTCTCATGTCCACTCACAACAACAATGAGCACTAGCTAAAGAATCAGTATTTGACAACATGGTGAAGACTTTCTTTAGAGAAAAGCAGAAAAGATTCAGCTGGGGTATTTATATCAGAAAGAAGACTGAAAAATTTATAATAAATCAATACTGAAAGTACTTTTATCCTAATCTCAACTGTTGAATAGCATTTGAATAATTTCTTTCAACGTATATATTAAAATGTGTGAGTGTTCAGAAGAGTTGAATCAATTAATCAGTGGCTAGTGGTTAATCAATTACGTGGCTAGACTTCCAGTATGAGAAATCTATGTTGCCTACTGACGGTTGAGAAATCACCATATGGAGAAGAATGACAGTTTAAGAATATAGTTTGTATTTCTTCACATCTTGGAAAGTCCATAATGAGACCTGAAATACAGCACACCATATGAATAAAGTAATTCAGACAGGAAAACTCCCACAATCTGTCTAGTACAATGGATTGCCAAAAGAGCGTGAAAACTTTCTCAAAAAACTTGTGGACTGAAAAAATATATATATAGAATGAAGTGTAATACTGACTCATAGTCAGTACCTTTAACCTTGAACAGAAAGGAAAGAAACAGCCAGCTTGGGAAAGCTTGCAGAAAGAAATGTTTTCTCTAAACTATTTCTAAACAGTCTGGACTTCTCCAAATTTCTGCACCTCTTGGTAACCTTGTCTTGAAGATACAAGTCTCTTCTTCCTCTAATAGAGGTCAGTGATATCATTGCAAAGTAGTCCCTGGATAGTCACTGAACATGTAGTAAAATTGATGCAAATGGATGCTTTTCAGGTGAATGAAAGAATAAGAAAATAATAAATGAATAAATGCTGTGTCTGAAGGTTACGTGTAAATGTGGAAATAGTACAGAGGATATCAGTAATGGCCAGATGCCAGGAGGAGCACAGACTAATTATAAAGAATTCAGCACACATACTTTCCAGTCTGTATGGGTTCTCAGGTGTTAAAAACACAATTTTCAGTCGAGGTTCTGGTGCTGCTCTTGGGATTTGAGTTTAGCAGTTCACCTTTTTAAAGTACAGCCCATCTTTCACACTTTTCTTTTCTAGGAAGCTGCAAAAGGTAAACAGCAGTGGGGAGGAAGATGTAGAGAAAAGGAGCTGTGCTCTCCTTCACACTGTATGACATTGCTGCTAAAAAAATCCTGAGAAGCTTGAAGGAATGCAACAAGTGTCTGGCAAAATATGTAGGGATCTCTGCAAGATTCAGGAGAAGCACTGAAACTTTTCCTCCTGCAATGTTGCTGCCGTTTTTGTTAGTTTACTTGATAAAAACTGTAGCCTTTCTTCTCTGGAAGGTTAAAACAATGTAAAGGTCATTTAGGCTGCCCATCATGTATGGGAAGCCTTGAGTTGGAAATCTGCCATACAGGTTTCTATAGCACCTCTCCCCAAGCTCCAGAAGTTGGAGGGGAAACCGTATAGCCCGGTGTTACAGACCTCTGAAGTATGCTTGGTCCTGTCTATCCCTCATCCACCACCAATACAAGCACTGCAGATCTGTCCAATTTGGAAACATGAGTTCAAAAGCCTTTCCACTCTCTGCATGCTGACTTCTATGCAGCTGCTAAGCTTGTGCTTGATATGTTTATGTTAAGGGGTTGATGCAAGCAGGGCTTATTTTGTATAGCTGTCTGAAAATGTCCCCCCCACCCCTTTTCATAAATGGGCAAAAGACCAAATATTTTTGTAAAGCTTTTAAAGTCCTATAGTCTACAGAAGACATTAAGTGTTCTAAAATAAAAATGAACATTTTCAGGGAAAGCAGTCATTTTCCAGGGGGAAAAAATGTTATATTGTGAAAAAAAAATGCTGAGTTTAAAAGCATTCAGATGATCTTTATCACTAAATTACACTGAAAACTAAAGCGGGTGATTCTGTGTGAATGTTGCAGCTTCAAAACATGTATGGGTTCCTAACACAGGCAGCACAGTGTAAATTCTTGATAGAAACACATTGCATGTGTTGATAAGTTTGTAATGTTCCTCATATTTATTTTGGTCTCAAAACCATCATGAGAAGAGAAAGCTTGCAATTTCTTGACAAAGTGATTTAATGAATGAGAACAAATAAAGTAATTTAATGAATGGCTTAAAGAACAGGTTTGTTAGCCATGCAGTTATTTAATTTTCTCTTATATGATATATTCATTTTTTATATCTAACAGTTTAACATGACACGTCACATTGCTAAACCCAAGATACACAGAAGACCCAGGATCTCTGTGACAAAGTTCCTCCTTTGCTGTTTGGCATTGGGACTGCTAGGCATATCTGTTACCAAATCTTTCTTCACTCCAAATTATACGGGTGTCTTTAGGCATTCCGTAGTGGGCAATATGGTGTGGCAGCAATACTTATCCTGGACAGAGCTGAAAGACTCCGGGACAAGGTGGGAGAGGGTTTGAGCTGGGCTCAGCAGAACACCTTCTCCAGGCAGTCCAAAAGCCTGGTGGATGAGGACCACATGCAGAACAGCATCAGAGCGCCTAAAGGAATGCTAGATCTCCTTAAAAAAAATGCCCCAGGACAATCCAAGGCCACAGATGGCTAGAATCTCAGCATGCATCTATATTGACATCATCAGGAGGATTCATCTGCAGCATCAGTGAATCTGGCTTTCTTCAGCTCCAGGACCTGCAGGCCCCTCTGCAGAAACATTTAGTAGCATTTCTGACATTTCTTGCCCATAGTTACAGCATTTATTCTGAAAGAAAACTGGCTGTTTCTTCATAAAGATTGCATTCAGAAGCTCTCGTGTTTCAGGTGTTGAAAATCACAGTCTACAAGGACAAGAAGTAATCCAGTGCTATTATCTCTTTTCAAACACCACATTTATCTTTTAAGTAGGAAAAAATGAAGCACGAGACATCAGTGAACTGAGCCCCTTTACCTCTCAGAGAAGATTACATGGGAATTCAAATGTCCTAGCATAATTCACAGATTCCTGAGTTCACATGAGCAGCAGCAAAAGAGGAAAATTGCTCCATATCCTGTAGAGAGGAAATGAAAGGTATCAGGAAGAGAAGAATGTGCTGTGTGGTGCGAAAATTCTGTTTTGATTCCTGATGCTAAACATCTGCCATATTTTTGTGTGGAATCACTTGACTTAGTGAGAGAATAGCATCTTCAAGATTGTGCAAAGCCTATTCCAGACCCAAGCTGTCTGAATTGGCAGCTGTGGGAACACCCACAGGAAACATGGGACCCTGGAAGAAAAAGTGTAGGAGTACATCCTGTGGGGATAGATAAAAGTCAGAGCCGGGCTATGGGAACCTCTTCAGAACAAACATGCAAATACGGTTTCGCAAGTCAAAGTCTCAACTGTTTGTTTAGGGACTTTTTTTGTTATTTGTTGCTTTTATTTGGCTTTCACAGAACAGAAAAGGGATCTCAGAAAAAAGATGAATGAAATGAAAACTTTAGATGTTTTCTTTATTGCTTGGTGTGAGTTCATGTGCTTCATCTGCAGCACCACAGCTTGCTTTTTTGCTTTGCAGTGAAGGAATGATGTAGTGCACTTATTTCTTGTCCACCAAGTTTGCTACTGACTCCACACATAGCTAATATGAGCAGTGCTATTGCAAAGCTGCCATAATTGTAAATGCCTTGCAGATAAATGCCTCCTCTCATCCATATGAAATCTTACAATTACCAGCTTTGAAATTGTTTGTGAAGAAGAATAACAGTGGGAAAGACCTTCACCTATGTATTAATGGATGTTCCCAATAGCTGAAATTGAGCAGAAATCAGTGTCCTACCAACAGACAGCTTTCCATGAATATCAGCAGGTGACTGAGACCCTCTGCCATAAGAACACATGGTCCCTTGCATTCCCATCATCGTCATAATACACCCGTCTTTCTTCTTACCTTTATATGCCCTGCTGAATAAAGCTAGATGGCTTTATTTTTATCTTACCTAGATGACATTTTCATTTAATATTTGCGTCTGGCACTCTTCTCAGTCATTCAGCCAACTGTCTGCTATTTGTACTAGTAATATCCTGCAACACTGGTGCCCAGAGATTGATTACGCATTTTGTCAATTATTTTTTTCTTTTTGTGTCTGAACATTCTCAATTCTTAGATCACTAAGAAGACTGAAAAGGAGTTGTTAGTTGGCTTTATGCCCACTATCTATTATTTTTTGTGACTCTTATCCTATACGTTCTCTTTTTCTTTTTGCAATCCAGACTAAATAATCTTTTCAATCTTTTCTTACAGGGAATATGTTCTCTGTTGTTCTCTGATATTTTTGCTACCTCCTAGAGTTTGTTTCTAGTTCTGTGCCTGTCTATTTTAGATGAGGATATTAAAGTACTAAAACCAAATGCAATAATCAAATCAAAGATATGACATCATAAATGCGATCCCATAACACTGTCCAAGTGATTGTCTACCCACTTCTCACGTCAGTCTTGTAAGACATTTTTACTGTCACACAGCCAGAACAGACATGCAATGTGCTGTCCATGATATCTCCTAGAACTTCTTCTTTCCCACCAAGAGGTTACTACTAAATTCAGAACCCATTCATATGGAAGAATAACTTAAAGTGCATTTCCATGTCCTTCTGTTGCAAGTTTCTTAGGAAAAAAAAAAAAAGAGAGAGAAGAAAGAAAAGAAACAAACCACCAGCTCAGTAGAAGTTTAAAGAAGTAAACATTTTACAAGTTATCATGCAGTGTGGAGAATTGGTGACCATCTCTCAAAGCGCCTTTTGATTCCCCAAATGCTGATGGGAAATATACTGGAGGCACAAATAGACTGCAGATGTTGGAGAATACATCTTAGAATTCTGCTGAACATATTGCCCTACTGGGAGGCTGCACCGAGTCTCCAGGGACATTCTTTTGAGAGCCCAGCTGATTGTCTCATATTGAAACAACATGTCCAAGATACATTCCAAGTAAAAGAAAATAGAACAGGGGTACTCTGACCAAATATAAATCATGAGGCTAAAGGGCAGTTTATCTTCCTTCTTTCTACCATTCCATTTCTCCCCCAATGAATACTCCCCCGAGGGAAACAGACCACTGGGTAAATGACTGCCAAACATGATGACTCAGACATTAGGCACTGTCCCCAAGTGCTTCACAGATGGTGTCTGGATGGGAAACCCAGAGCTTTCGGCACCATAAACCTTGCTACTTTTTTTTTTCCAAGCATTTCTTAAAAAATTCACTGTAGCATTACTTCTGATCTCATGTCAAGCCCTTACAGCACTGTTGCCCCCCCACAATGAATTCTGATCCTGACCTTATAACAGCCGATGTCATTGGTACTTGAAAAAGATAGGAGAGAAATCCTATCAGACCTAGGGAAGTGGAGAAAAAAAGAGCTAAAACAAACACATATTGCTTAGAAGATTATCTTGCATCTTATTGGGAAAAAAAATGGTAGCATACGTTTAAAAGGGAAAGAATCTGCTCTAAAAGGCAGGCATACTACTGTGAAGTACAGTACATTAGCACAATTGCATAATAGTAGGTACTAGGAAAGAAAATGTTCTCTGCTCAGTTTTTATTGGTCTGCTTCTTTGTGTCAAATCCTGTTTCTTTCAGTAAAATCTTGTTTCTTTCAGCTTGTTTTATGTTCCCCAAAGCTAGCAAATTTTGGGATGCACATCTGGACATGGGCAAGCCTGAAAGCAATGGCATGTTTCTGTGCTTCTCCAGTACTGTATGTTCACACTAGACACTGGAAAAGTTCTTTGCAAAAAAAGCCAGCTATTTTTTCTCCCATGAAGTGAACCCAAGGAAAACCTTGCAAGGCCTGGAGATTATGCACAATGAATTAAACTATCACAATTGTAAACAAAACATACCATGGGAAATGTGAAATAGTCCTTCCTCTCTCCCCTTCTCCTTCACACATACGCTCACACGCACACAAACCCAGCTGCAAGGGATATTAAAGGAGGAATTGTATCTTGAGAAGAACCAGGTCCAATCTGTATTTTTTCTTCCTCTTCTTCCTTTCATTTTTTTTTCTTACAGTTTACCACCATTATCATTCATTAGACACGAAAGAAGACTTGTTTACTCCAACTACCAAGGAGAAATATCTGGGTATTTGTGTGGGATACGTTATATTTCAAAGGTTATCTAGCAATTCATTGAACTCTCCAATTTACAGAAATTCAGCTGAGTAGCAATTCCATTGAAATCAGTGGAGTTATTTGGGCATGAAAGGGAGAAAATTCAGACATTTTGCTTCCAAACTCAAAGTGAAAGGGCACAGGATTAACAGCAGCAACACTTAGGTCAGTCCATTTCTGTCATTTAACAAGAAGCCTCTGACAAAAACTGGTAGCACTGTCTGGAGCTGATCTCCCTGACCCCTGGGTTTTACAAGCTGCTGGGCCCCTTGGACCCCTTAGCCTCGCAGGGCCCCTCACCTGGGGACAGGCACTGGAGGGGATGCTTCGGAATCAACACCCCTGGAAATCCACTCTGTTTCACGGCCAGTTGGTGAACTACTGACAAACCAAGGGGTAAATCAGCAGAAAACTAAACAGGTTTCTGAAATGTGCCTGGCAGGCAATTTTCAAGCCCTGCCTGGTTTTGGAAGGAACTTTGTCAAAATTGGACCCTCTCCACAAAGTGCTTTGATGTTGATGAATCGGTAAATTCCAACAAAAACTTGTTTAGTCAGAATTTTTCTGACCAGCGCTACTTCCTCCCTTTGCCAAGCATATTTATGGATTCTCAGATCTTCTGTGTGGCTCCAGGCAAAGGTCTTCTGCCGAGACCAATCTGTTTTCCAGCCTCTGTGCCTTCATTTCAGACAGAGCTGAACACGGACACTTGCCCACTGGGGCCCTCCCAGCTACGTCCCCATGAGAAAACAGCACAGTCCCCAACCCCTGCTCCATCTATAGCACAGCACCCAGGTAGCTCAGGGGGCTTTACCACTAGGGACTTTACTAAGTTTTTACAGAGTCTGATAGGACAAGGGAAAATTAATTTAAATTAATGGAGGGGATATTTAGATGAGATGTTGTTAGGAGAAAATTCTCTACTCAGAGGGCGGTCAGGCACTGGCACAGGCTGCCCAGAGAAGCTGTGGATGCTCCATCCATGGAGGTGTTCAAGGCCAGGTTGGGTGGGCAGCCTGATCCTGTGGGTGGCAATGCTGCCCAAAGCAGGGTTGTTGCAGCTAGGTGATTTTTGAGACCCCTTCCAAGCCAAGCTAATCATCTATGATTATGATTCTATGACTCAAGTATCACTACCCCATCTCACAGACAGAGAAGTTTAAGCAGAGAAATAACCAGGCAGGGAATGTAACAGCAGCAGTAAAAGGAGACTCCCAGTCTATGTGATGCTTGGCCCTATACTCAGTCAGTATAACATCTATGTTCACATCTAGACCTGCAGCTACTGCTGTGCACTTGAGCCCAGCATGGGCATGGGTGATCCTGCATCTGAAACGGGGAGGGAGGCTGGGAGAGGATCTGCCAAGATTATATTAATCAGTTTCCACCCCCGACTTGCAAAAACAATGCAGTGCGCCGAGACGAGGTGTTATTGTCTGCTCTCAAGTGTACCCTCCCTTTCAAGTTTTTCTTTCTTAATAAAGTATCTGAGGTCATGCTATTGTCATCAGAGCTTGGCGAGGGCTCAGCAGCTGTCACCGTGGCAGGAGGAGCGTGCCTGGTGCCAGTCCTCTTTGTCACGACAGCCGTAGCAATGTAAGGAGAAGGGCCTTGCAGGATGCAGGACAATACTGGGAAGGAAAAGGAGGGAATCCTCGACCTTGGGCCAGGGCTTGGTGGCAGACTATTGAACCCAGCGCGTCTCGGCAAACCACGAGGAGTAAAAATTCTTGGAAGCTGCAAAGGTTGCAAGTGAAAACAAAAGATTCTGGCGTGTAGGAAATAGAACAAAATGCAGAGAAATTTGTTTTGTTTTCAGAGATAAAATAAGCAAATAGCACTGGGCTGGGGTCAGGAGCTCTGTGCCCTGTGTGCAGGGCTGACAGCCGAGTGGAGGGCAGAGGCTGGAGTGAGGCCGCAGGCAGGTAGGAAAATGCTCTGAGACTGTACAAACCTTGTGCTGCAGGCAAGAGTCTCCCTCACCAAGAGAAGAAAAAAAGAGGGACAATGGTGACATCCCTTGCTAGAGTCTAGAACATAAAACCATCTATCCAAACAAAACCTTGGTGACGCAATGCAATAAAATAAGTTTCTTTTGAACACATAGTTGAGGCAAAAGATAGAAGCAAATGAATCACTGCTACTGAGCGGTGCCGGCTGGGTGATCAGAGGAGCTGGTGTGGAGGACCCAGTACTGATTTCCTTCCACTTCGGTTAAAGCCTGCACAAATAAGTGGCTGCAGGAACCAGCACTGAGGATGGTGTTATGAGTCCATGCAGACTTGTTAACTTAATAAATGTTTCACAGCTGACATGTGGAGTGTTTTGTCCTCTTTTTTACTTGTTTGGATCAGCAACATCCAGAACAGCAGCATTGACTAGGAAATGCTCACTTCTTTAGGCCCAGTCCCGAAATCCTGGCAGATATGAGCTCACACCTAGTAATGAGCACCGTCTCCTTTGCACCAGAAGTCCCAGCGTGCTCCCTGCGCCTGGCTTTCACAGCACCGTGGGTGTTCCTTTAGGACAGGAAGTGAAGAAATAAATCACGTCTAAGCACAGTCACCAGTGGAGCCGCGGGCTGGTGGGATGCTGCCCAGGCTGCAATTTGGGAGGGATACCTGAGCCAGCACCCCTGCATTTTGAAAAACACCGTGGCATTTTAAATGACCGCAAGTGGCCTGAACCTCAGCTTTATTCCCTAGCCAAAAGAAAAACACCTCCGGGAGCAGAAGGACCCTGGTAGCTGCGGGCAGAATGCAGAGGGAAGAGTGCCATCTGTTGAAGCAGCGGGCTGATCAGGGCGGCCTTGCTCCTGGGGCCTTCTGCTAGCCTGGGGGGAGCACCTGCCTGTATGGTTCACATCCTATGTGCAGAAGTCTCCCGCTGGAAAAAGTAAAATAAAATAGAATAATAAAAAAATAAAATAAAATAAAATAAAATGAAGCACAAAATGCACCTCGACAGCCTGGGGGCTCTGCGGTGCTGTGGGAAGTCAGCAGGGGGTAGGGTTCAGTGACATGGGAAGGATGCTCGCCTCTCAGCAGAGCACTAGGTCTCAGCAGTCCCGGTGCCAGCAGCCCAGCTGGCTGCTCCCCTAGGAGACAACACAACTTGTTCTCTTTCTTTCTCAGCAATTTCACAGCTTCCAGGCCTTGCTGGAGTTCGCCCCCACACCCTTCCTCTCCACCCTCGGTCTGCAGAGCTATTCAAAAAGGGTGCTCGTAAGGCTCCCACAGCCTTCAAAGAAGATGGTTAATTGAAACAGGCTAAGGACACAGGCTTTTGCTAGCTCCTTTTGCTTTTTTTCTCTCCCCTTCCTTGTCTGTACGGGACTGCAGTTAGCTAAGACCTGAGAAAATAGCACCATCTGATGCAGAGCTCCCCCCATACAGAGCTGTGCCACCAGCTCCAAGGAGCATGGATCCAGCAGGACCAGCCCACATGTTCCTCCACAGCAGGTGCATTATTCCACCAAGCTATTTCTACCATCGCAGCCCCTGTGCAGGCTGTCTCTCTCTAGTGTGATACCACTATCTAAAATGATAGAAAGCATCTGAAGGAGATGAGAGCATCCCTGGTATGCTCAATAACAGAGAAGAACGATGACGCCAGGAGATGGACAAACAAAGCAGGTTTTGTCTAGGCTCAGGTATTGTAAGCCATTGAAGAAAGAATGATAAACCTCAAAAGTGATGCAGGAGAGTAAGTATACCGAATCTTCCCTGGGACGGTCGGCAAAATGCATGCAGATCTAGAGAATAACCTAGTGTAGGGGATGGGGAAAGAATCTTGTCCAGTTGGTGAGCAACAGGGATATTGTGCAGCCTAGAACAACTTAGGGAATGTGTGGGGCATGAGTTTTTCCAGGCATGCCTATGGCAAAGAGGTTGACATCATCAGCCTTCCTTTTGCTTGCACCCTGCTTAACCTTATTTTTGCTTGCCATCTTTTCCACTTTTTCACATTATTAGTTAAAAAAAAAAAAAAAGGAGAGAGAAACAATTTCAGTTTCTCAGCTGCTCATAAACACTTCTACAATCTTTCTGTAGAGAAGAAACAGAAGGGGGAAGGGACAAGCAAATGTGGCATTAGCTTTGTGACTGTGGTTTTTGTTTCCATAAACCTTAGAGCACAAGAATGCATGAGATATTTACACAAATCTTTCCACAATTCCTGTGGCCTTTGGGAGCATTGCATTTGCATGACTTCACCACTGTGGCTGGTTTGTGCTTTCTCAGCAGCATCGCCTGCACCAGGGAGCAATCCTGGCCATTCCCAGTAGTTCTTCCTCTCCCACTCTAAGATCCGATCACACCAGTGCATGTTTAATACAAGCTGTGTTAATGCAGGAGTTCCTGTCCTGCTTGTTGTCCAATTTCCCAGGGATGGTACAGGAAGTTTCCCAACTCATCTTGTAAATAAAAAAGAGAAAAATGTTACAGTCAGTGAAAGTAGTGGTCATTTATATCCTCAAGGAAATATCATGGGATAAGAGAGGGAGGAGGATGCTTCTGAAAGGTTACTGAAGTAAGCTGGTCAAACATATAATGAAAAATGCAAAGCGCAGCGCAGCCTTTGCACCAACAACTCACCTCACCAACAATTCACCTTGCATCACTGGGTCGTGGGAAGCCAAATACCATGAAGACATCTCCAATAGGCTACTGAACAAGAACTTGGCTACTGGTCCCTGACCTCTGCTGCCCTGGTCAGCAACCTGCAGCAATTGCTCTGCTCTGTCTATACCTCATTTTCTCAATCTAATAAAGAGATGTTGCTCAATCTTTGTAAAATACTTCCACTCAGTGCCTTAAAAAGTGCTGTGTTGAGACATTATTCTCACTAAACGGGAATATCAAATCATTCAGCACACAGGCTGCTGTTGGGGAAACAAAGCCACAACGTCTACAAGAGAAAACACAATGTCTACAAGGGAGCGTAGTCTTGCCCTTCCTTATTATAGCAGCTGTGACCATTTGGCTGTGGCAGCCCTGATTTTTCAGCACTAGTGGATACCTTTAAAAGGCAGGTTGCATCTCAGGTGTTTGTTCTGGAGGACTTGAGGGGAAGGTGAGGGAAGGACCGCACACAAAACTGTTGATGTGGACTTGACAGAGCCACCATATTGCCTCAGGCTGTGTTCAAAGCAGCACTGCGCATCTCCTCCCCGCTCTGGCTAAGTCCATGTAAGACCCAGCCCAGGGGCAGAAGTAACAGCAGATTCATTTGCAGGGCTTTAACACTTGATATCAGAACCAGTGTGTAATGACATAAGGCAGAAGCATAACCGCAGATGGCTTGTAAAAATTCAGCTTTGTCCCTCACAAGCAAGTCCATAATTAAAACTGCAACTATGGTCCATTGTACTTATCCAGCAGGAGGATTCATTCCTGCTACCACTTGAGTCAGCACGTTTCTCTATTTAAAGTAATCCTTTACTTTGTCTTTCTTTCATTATTATTAAAACAATTTCAAAGTCTTTAATGTCAGCCAAGTGGTGTTTTAAATTATATTTTCCAGGGAGAAAAAAAAAAAAGTTGAGTGTTCAGAGGGGAACACTTAGTTATGTTATAGTTCAGCCTGAGACACTCTGGTGACTCTTAGAAAGTGTTGAAATTACAGGTTCATGACGTACACAGTGTTGAAACACCAAGTTACTGCAACACTTGGTCCAACACGAACTTGCAGTTTCAACACTTCCTACGTCTTTTGTAAACTCCTATAACTGATCAGAACAAATGCAAATTCCAAAAAAGTCTGAAGCAACATGCTATACAACAGGACAGAAGAAAGAAAACCCATTCAATTTCCAGCACTGCTACTCTTACATGGGATAATCATCCTCAAAGTATGTTTAATTTGTAAAAAGCTGTCATCCAGGATTTGCTGCTCTCACAGCAGGATGCTGGTCTTAAGGTATGGCTGGTCTGATCTATTATGATAACACCCAACTCCAACCTCCGAATTGACATTTTTCTTGGTGTCACAAAAAATCCAGCAGGAAAGTACCTGCCTCAGCCTAAGCAAAAGATATTCAGAATCAACCTCCACAATGTGCTGTCCTAGAGCTTCACAGAGACCATAATAACACAACGTTAAACACAGGGATAAAGCATTCTCAACCAAAGGGAAGCTGCAATTTAAAAACACAGCAAAATTTGATATTTAAAAATACACCATGGCATTATTTCCTAATACCATTTGTTATATAACCAGGAGGGAGCAGGGCAGGCAGGATCAGGGCTCTCACAGCATTTGTTTTTAAGACAAGGAGAGTGCAGGATTTGTGCTCAACTTCCTCACAGGTTACACTGAGTTCCTTTGGTCTCACTTACAAAAGAAATGAGTTTTCACTCCAAAAAGTCTGCGGAACAGCAGCTTTATGTCCCAGCTCTGCTAAGAAGCTCAGGTGAGGAGACTCCACCACTTGTGCAGCATCCCACAGAAGCCATCAGAGATGCCACCGCCAGGAGTACCTCATAGAGTGCACCTCTGAGAGCAGATGGGGAACTGCACACACATTTCACCCTCAGGAACAGGGATGAAGTAAAATAAACCCTCAGGCAGAGTCAACACCTTGGCCTTGTGTTGGGATGAAGCAGGCCTAGAGTGGCTGTAGGCCACCCTGGTTCCCTCAGGCCCAGCACATATCCCCTGCAACACCTCCACACCGCACGGTGAAACAACACAGACGATTGGGAGTTGTAACAACACATTTCCTCGCGTCTATCTGGCATTCTTCTGAATATTTCATGCTAATTTTAGCACTTTGGCAGCTGAGGAGGGGTAACACAGAATAAACATATTGTATGCATGGAGCTGTAAATGTATAGCCCCAGACATAGCAGCTTTAGCTTCTCTGCATCGATCGAAGCTCGAATAACAGCAGAAACAGCAGGTTCAGTGTTATGTGCAGCTACAGCGCTAATTTATTTTTGGAGAACACAATTTCTTAAGATAGCAGAGAGCTTACTTGGAAAATCATGATAAATTATAATAGTTTTGCTTCTCCATGACTTCTTACAGAAGCTGCTTTTTTTTGGACCGCTATAGTGCGCTACATACTAGGAAGAAGGTACTTATGATAGGATTTATTTGTAGTTGTGAGCCAAAATACATATTGCCTTAGATGAGAGTCAGTATTATCACAAAGAACCATGCTGACTGGGGTTTCATGAAATTGGACCTGGGTGTCAGATTTTAGCTTGGTAAAGTTCGCAGCTGGGATGAATTGGACCAGAAATGTGCTGTGTAACAGCATTTCACANAAAAAAAAAAAAAAAGAAAGTATGTGGAATGTCACGCTAACAGTTGACAGTGTAGCTGCAACACCAAACATTAAATAAATAAATTCCATACGTAACACAGGCACAGAAAAATTTTCAGGAAAGCGCCTCAGAGCTGCATATCCTTGCATCTATAAATCTCCATTAAATCAGTTTGAGTGGGGCGAGTGTTAGAGACAGAGCTGCCAGAAATAGCTCTTTTCCTGCAAGATGTAGAAAAGATTACAGCTGAGATTGAGACAGCAGGGTGGGGAGGGAGAGGAGGGGAGGGCTGGGGGGAAGCGAGGCAAAGGCGCAGAGCTGGAGGAGGCGGGGGAGCTGTGAAAGGCATCTCATAAAAGTCCCATTTGTTGCAAGGCTGCAGGAAGTGGAGGCAGCTTTGGCACACGTGTCCATGGTGCTAAATTAACTGTTAACACAAATAATCAAAGTGCAAGGCCCATCAAGCCGCTGGCGCCAGCAAAATGAGGGAGCGGCCAGGTCAGCTCTGCCTCTGGAGCTAGCCAGCTAGCAGGTGGAGACCAACCAGGGACTTGACAGGATGGAAGTGCTTACAGAACACACTGACCCACTGACAGAGGAAAACACCACTGCACTCCTGCTTTCCAGCTATTGTGTGCAGAGTGCATTTGGTGTGTATTTCTATTTTGAATTTATTTATTACACTGTATGTATTTTTTCCTTTTTTTTTTTTTTTTTTCAGCAAGTCACCACAGTTGAGCTCTCGGGTGCCCGATAAGCTGTAACACAGTTCAGTCCTTGCCTGGCAGCAGTGATGGAAGAAGAGCTAAGCAGAACAAAGGAAGAGCGGTAGCATCCATCAGGCGCATAAGCATCCATGATGGCACTCATTACAGCTGAGTAGAATTAGCCTGGCAAGCAAGTAGGACTGCTTCTCACATCAAATTTGGACATGCTGAGGTTCACTGAAAGTCTCAAATGATCTCACTATATTGTACTGTGGAAACAAACTGCTCCAGCTATCACCCTGCTCTGCTTTTTGTGAGATAGCTCCATGAAAAGGCTGCCTGGTGAGCTGCTCCCACCTCTCTGAAATGCTGAGACTTGTGCTAGGTTCACTGGCTGCGTTGCTGAGCTGTGTGACACAAGACAGCTGTAAACCCTGTTTAACTGCCCAGTAAAGCCAGGTTTACAATTACTTTTCATGACCAAAGATCTGGAAAGCAATCAGTGCAATGGTGAATAAGGTTCTGGAATTAAGGAGATTTTTTCCCCTCTTTGCCCAGGTACAATACATATAGCTAGATGCTATTGCAAGTTACATATACAGTATATAGATGTGCTGTGTACTTAGATATTTACATCACACAATATGGTTTGTTTTGGCTTTTGTTAGACATAAAAGTATTCTCTATAGATTCAGCTGCAGACACATCTATTCCCAAAAAAAAGAGCAGTTGCAGTTGCAAGGCACTACAGTCAAAAGCATGTATCATTTCTTAGCACAAAATATGCTACAGAAAACAAAACTCAGAAATGACCATTCTGAACCAAACTACTTCATGATTAATAAATATGATTCAAAAAAATATAATTTCAGTAAGGATGCATATATTCAGGGCATATAAACAACTTTAATTACACGTTTGATTCATAACTGAAAGTATAAACATCTAATGTATCTTTATAACGTTCCCATTAAATTTATCTTAGCCAATAGATGGCAAAATGCCCAACAAAAATACAGGGAGAGAGCGTAATCTTATCATAGGGCCCAGTCATTCCTTTTGGTGAAGAAGTTACTAGTAACTAAAGTGACAAAGTCAGCATTAAGTACAACAGTAACATTCAGACACATCTTACAAACAACATTTTAGCGAGGTTTAAATTTGTATGAAGTATGAAATTTATATAAAGTATTGAAGTATGAAGAAACTGAGTAACAGAAGAAGTAAGATAATTTGGGGTGCTATACCTGTACATTCATACACAAAAAGATGGATGTTTACTGTAGATTCATAGAGCTTAGTATAACAATAGCAACATCTCTGGGATGTAGTCTTCCCTATATTCCATAGGTCACTTTGACCTGTATCAGAAACAAAGTCTGTGATAGATCCAAAGATGTATCACAGTTCTAACAGTATTTTAGACCACTGCCTTTAATACCAGGAATCATCCTTAGCTAACTTTGTAAAAATTAACTGAACCATAGCCAGCTGTATGATCTGTACAAAGAACTACAGCAGCAGACATCTGAAGTGATCCAAGGAGCATGTAAGACAATTTACTCATAAGTCACTTAGATTAGTGAAGACTTTTACAGCCCAGGAAAAAGTAAGAAATCACAGGAAAAGAAATGGGAAAAGACAGATACATTAAAAAGAGAGACAAAGAAACAAAGAGAGAGAAAAATAATACTGTCATAGCCCCAAATTACTTATTTTTACTCTTTGCCCTCCTCTTGGTAAGGGTTAAACCAACTTCAGTGAGACCTTCCATGTGTTAAAGCAGCATAACACAGAGAGAAGATTTCTGCAAATTGAGTGGGTAAAACACTTAAAACTGTGCCTTACACCAGAAGTTAGGTGGCCCTTATTACATGCATTGCTATCAAGTTTACCCGTGAACACATTACGGCTCCCTTTGAAGATATCACTGCATGTGAGCGGGTGGGGGGGTGCTTGCATGTATGTGTCAGAGACAGCAAGTGCTATCACAGCTACCTAATTATTGAAAATGTTGTAATTGCTCTGAAAAATGAATGCCAAGCATTTCCTAAGTAGGTAGGAAAAGAGTAATAATAAATTTTAAAGACTAGAGAATCTTGGTTAATAGAACAAGAAAACTAAAATACAAGTCCATTAAACAAAATGTGTATGATAAGTCAGTCCCTTTTCTGACACTACGCCAAACTAGAGAAAGAACATCATTGTTGTAGTTTGACAAAAACTATTGAAGACACAAAGAAACCAAGTCAGAAAAACAAAGTTCCAGACATATAAAGATGAGATCGCTGCAGACACATCAAGATTGAGTAAGAGCTAACTTGGCTCCTGTCCTACAACTCATAAATTCAGATAAAACTTGTTAAGAGTTTTCACAGTATATTGTAGTTAGCATTAGCTGTGCAACGTTTAGCATAGCCAGTTAAATAACTATCTGTTTTCCAATACGCCTGCTGATGAAGGCACCGCAGCCTGGGGTATCTGATGTTGCGTGTGTCCAGACTTTGGGGTAGGACTTGCATAACACTTGTCTCTGTTCTGCTCCTCCTGCTGCATGTGGGACCTGTTGAAGTGTGTGACTGCTTCATTTTTCCTGGGTTTCCTTCTGGAAGATGCTCTGGAATGAGAATAACAGTCCAACAAGAGCTTGGGACACAATCGAGCTGAACTCCTGTGAGAAAAGGTGGGCACGAGGGCAAGTAGGTTTCCCACTGAGTAATGCAACATACATTACTCTGCTTACTGAGGATCATTCCATTTACATATTTACATCTCTGAATTGTAGGACCTTTCCATTGTCAGGAAGAAATTTCTCTTCCCTACTGCTCAAAGCAAAGACAAGACCCTCACTTCTGCTGAGAAAAGAGGAAGATTCCTGCTTCTCTTTACAAGGACTATGGACAAAATAATTCAAGAGACTGCTGTAGGTCCAGAATGGGAAGGAAACCAGTCACTCCTTAACGCATAGGAAAGAATGTCTTCTAGCCTGAAAGAATAAAGGTTAGATAAAAGGGGAAAGCAAGCCTGGTCCCATTTGAAAGGCCTCAGCCTGGGGTTCAGAGACTGTTTTTTATTAACTAACATCTAAACACCACCAACAGGGATTTCTACACCAACCCTCCACCAACATTTGTATGTGAAAATCAGAGAAGCTCTCATTCCACCCAATTTTTCTGTTCTTAGTAAGACTCAAAATGTCCAGAATAGGAAATATTAATGCAGTGAGACATTCAAAAATTTGACAAACAACGAAGAGAAAAGCAGTAAGGGTTTACCAGAGACAAAGAAGTGAGTGGGAAGACATAGACAAAGTATTCTCTGCAGACATACGTTCTTTCCACTCTCCTTTGTTTGTTTAAATAACTGCTGTGCACCTTTTGTAAGCTGAACCCCAAACCCTCAAGGACACAGAGATGTATCTAGAGAACATGCAGCTCAATGCGCCCAGAACCTTTGGGAACAATCCATGATTCAGCCCTTATTTTCTACACAAGTAAAGAATATCTACTCTGCACAAGACAATCACGAGCTCCATATGACATTGTATAATGTCCATCCCTAAAGAAAGCTCTTGTGTATTATCTCTGACTACTGGATTCCTGAAGGACAAGGGTGCATGAACTGCAGAATTAAGAAACACAATTTGGGATGGAAACCATCAGCCAACACACTCTCAAGTACAAACAAAATGCTGTGGTTTTCCGCTGCTTATTTCAGTGCTTAATCTCCCCCGGTCATTTCCCAGGCAGTATCAGTGAAGCGTCTTCCTCTACGGGGTATTACTACATGCTTGGAAAGACCAGTGGCTTCCCAAATACCACGCACATTAAAATTAGAAGTTCTCAGGCTTAAATCCTTTCACTCAATTAATCCAAACAAACGTTAGTTCATACAACAGACCACATAATGCAGAGATTTCCAGATCTAGATCCAAGCACATTTTTGCCAGCTTCATTCTGATACAGCCTCGTGGAGTTTCACTAGCTCCGACTCTGCAAACAGTAGTCATGTTAGTACAGCAGCAAAGCAAACTAGCCCTGCTTCCCTCCCGCTGCCCCCAGTGGGACTAATTAGCTCAGCTGCAGAGCTGTACTGAAGCTTTCAGATCCTGAGATAGCTCATCTGGTGGTGGTTCAGGGATGTCTACACTGCATTACATTAAAGATATGCACTTCCATACCCCTTCCCTTTCTTACAGTCATGATTGTCCATAGATGCAAAGCTCCTTGAGCACAATGAAAATGACATAATAAATCTAAGAACATTGAGAGGTCTGACAGCAAGACCCCAGCTATGCAAGTTACAGCCATGTGGTAACAGAATAATCATGTATCGCATTGGTTCAGCAAAGCGATATAAAACTCATTCTCCAGTTTACCTTTCTCATAGCAAAGATGAAGTAAAATTGTCAAACCTAGACCCATCCAGAACTGGAGGTATAGAGCAGTTAGAACCTCTAGCTGATGCAGCTAAAAGCAAAAGTCAAAGTGAGTTACTCAAAAAGCAGCTTCTGCCCCATTACAGACAGTGACACACCCCAGGGTAAGTTCTTATTTTCCCCAGGTGCTGGCAAGTCATGAAATGTGTATCCCACCAGCTCTCCAAAGGCTTACATACAACAATATTTGTCCCACAGCCTTTAATGAACATGCATGATACACGCTAGAATGAATTTGGTGAAGAAAGTTTTCCCATTGTTCTAAAATGGGTTAACACTTACCTGCACAGACTACGACTTTTACTGTTCCCAGTTCATTCCCATATCAGCACCTACAAAGAAAATTGAGTTTCATTAAGCTCCAAGTAAAACGTAGTCACTTACAGTGATCACCAAGATACCGTTTTCCAGAGGATCGGGTAGCCTGGCTATTCCTGTGGGACATCAGAATGGCTGACTACCATTTATTTAATTTCCACCTTCGAAACAGGAAATTCTCAAACTGGTGAGAAGTAAACTCAAGAACTCCCTGTTTCATAACCCAGGTGTCTACCTATACAAACCCAATATTTTTTGCCGCCTTTGGTTTCCAGGCTGCCTGTGATCCTAGAGTCACACAATGAGTAAGAGTAGTTAATATTGCCCAAGTGGCCTTAAATAATCCTTTAGTTTTCAGTTGCCATTAATCCATGAAAGGAAAGCACAGGCAGCCTGAACTAGTACTTTCTCAGTTTGTTCTATCATGAACTGGTTTTCTCAACGGAATTGAGCACAAGCAGTAGAGATAGCTATGCCAGGAGAGTGGGTGTGGGGAAAAGAAAGAGGCTTTTTACTCCTGAGGTCTTTTCCTCTTTCCTCATAGCTTTCTGCATGATATAGCTCCTCTTTTCATTGCCCAGCAGGAGATCCCAGAGGCCAGAGGCAAATTTTCCCTTTGGTCTTAGAGCATGCATGATGGATTCTTGTTTTAAGAAGAGTTTATTAGTTGTTTGCTCTTGAGTATTATATCATCACCATTACAGCAAAGCTGCTCTCATTCTAAATTTCGTTTATTCTTTGGCACACAGGAGATGTCTTAGGTTACACAGCTAACATCTCTTTATATACCAAAGTCAATGAAAATCTTTCCATTGGCTCTGGTGGTGCCAAATGAAAAGTTGCAAAGGTGTTGAAAAAATGATCTCTTTCAGGCTTAATTCTGTTTCCACTGGCAAAATTCCCTCCGATATTGACAGAAGTTGCTTTCAGTCCATTCATTTAAGCAGCTTTTTAGAAGCCATGAGGATATTCAGTTATCATATAAGCTTCTGGTTGATAAGGAATGCTCATAGGCCTTGAAGCCTGTTCTTTTGCTGTACCTTGCTAAAAGAAGTTATCACTAAAAAATGACATTGGCTACTGTTTATATTTTCACTACTTACAGCTCATGTAAGTTGCTGCAGAAATAGCAAAAGAAAACATTTTGAAGAGGTACCCATTTAGCGACAGCATCTAGTCCTTTCAAGTTTCCAAGCTTTTTTCCAAGTCCTTTCCAAGTTTTCCAAGTAGACAGGAACATTCTTGATCAGAAATTTCACCAGTTATAGCACGTACCTATGTTGGGTTATACAGCTTTGTACCTATTACCACTTTATATAGCCATATTCAGCCCCATTTTTATCGAAGCTTACAGTCCAGGAAAACTTAATCTAGCTTAATCTCAGTGCTTAAGTTCCCAAGTCTCATACATCAAGAAAAAGATTGCTTTTGATGCATTTCCAGTTTTGTTTGTTACAAATAATAAATACACTGAAGTGCAGAAAAGGATCAAAATAACCCTGGAGTAGTCATATGCACTGATTAAACATTGGTAGCATTCTTCCTTTTTCACTAAGTCTTTGCTTTAAAAAATTAGACATTTATTTCATACACATAGAAAATCAGTCTTCCATATACTTAGAGAGTGGGTAGAAGGTGCCTTCTCTTATTTTGTTTGTTGTTGTTGTGCCTGAAGGATTATTTTTCCCATCCCAAAATAGGCTGTTATCATTTTCTTCAACAAGTTCAAGAAACTACAACCAGAAAAGTCTCAATGTTCAAAGAAGAAAAAAGGCACCTTTTATCTTATCTGCTCTACACATACTTTTAATTGTGTCTGACATCATTGCCAGCAAAACCTTCATCACTACCAGAGAACTAACAAGTTTGCTACAGTAATGAGCAGCAAAACGTAACCTTACAGAATCTGTTTACAGAGATTGGCATGGAAGCGTTTGAAAATCAAGTGTAACCTGATATTTCTCAGAATACTGACTTTAACTTTTCCATTCCCTATTGCTTTGTCATCCTCATCAACTTTGGAGACAGCATGCAAGAATTTCAATACAACGACCAGGCTTCCTTTGCAAAGAGTTTCAAACATGAATGCAGTTAAAACCAAAGGAGTTGATTTCAAATTCTTTCAAGCTTGCTCTGCATACTTGATAAAATTATCTTCCCTTCAGGTGTGCTTCCGCCATCACCTCTGGGGACCAGAGATTTCCATATTCCAATACTTCAATTCACAGTGCAGGACAGAAGAGAAATTAAATGCAAGTTCTTGAAAAAATATAATTTTACACAAATATCTCAACAGCTATTTTAAGATGTTTTACTATCTCTAGGTTTGCTACTTGCATCAGGACCTAGCTATGCCAGTTAATTAATTTAATTATCTGTCTGTTGACCTACTAATTTGCACTTAATATCAAGTATTAAAGCCTGATATTGGGAACAATTGTTTCCACAGAAAAAGGGTTCGCAATACCTTTGAATTTCCTCTTCAAGCTTAGCAGGATGAGGTCATTAAGGGAAGCCTGTGTCCTGTTATGCATAACAGAACACTCCCATCTGCCTTCTTGTTCCTACACAGGTAATGCAGCCAGCAGCCAAACATGCCTTCTGTGTTTACATCCCAACAGATGTTTGGCCAAAATTTTCATACATGAGCACCTGCCATTAGACAAAAAACAAACAAACAAACAAAAAACCTCAATTTCTGAACACCTACTTAAGTGCTGTGATCATCAGAGGGGCCAGCAATCCAAGGCTACAACTTAGATCCCCTTATTGGCCTGCAAGACAACCCTGAGCCCTTTTACCCAGTGTGAGGCAAGGCAGAAATGCCCATACAAAGGCCCAAAAAGACAGAACTACCAGCAGCCCCCAGAGCAAGCAGGGCAGCACCGCAACAGAGCAACAGGTGTTGTGCCTGTTCTTTTCTGCTCCACTGCAAAAACCCACTTTCTGTCTTTGTTAATTTTTTTCCGAGTTAGTCACGCTTTGTCTTGACATCTTGTTTGTTTGTTTTGAGGAAGAACAAGGCAAGAGCCTTCCTGACGGCTTCAGATCCTGCCATTGCACACCACAAGTGGGCAAGAGCTGGAACAGGAGCTGCCTGGGGAAGGAGAGGGGCTGGGAACCAGGCGAGCAGCACTGCAGGGTGCTTGCCACTGGGCCCCTCGAGGCTATTACACAAGCTCCTCCATTCTCTCTGAGCACCATGACCTTCGCTGGGTATTAAACGGGGTTGTTTTGTTTTCTTCGAGCTAGGATGATTCTTGCCACGTATTTGATATTAGAATCTCTCTCTAGTGGTTTGCAAATATTCAGTCCCCTGGGGCTTGTGATGCTGGATCCACTAATGATTCACACAATGGCATTAATGTCATTCATGGATGAAACCACATTTCCTTACCCTACAGGGTGAGAGCAAGATGGGAAGACTGTGGCTAACATTAGGAAGGGACTGGGTGGGAAACAAAAATTGAAGTATTCAGGTCAAAAGACAGTGGGTGGCTAAATAAAAATTCGTGATTTCTGATCATTTTGAAGGTGGGGTGAACAATAGAGATTTCACCCTCGACTGCCTGAGGACCCAGCACTAAAAAAATAGACAATAAATGACCCCCCAAGTGAGCAATTTAAAACCATTCTCTTTGAAAACAGTTCTTGAAAACAAGTTGGCAGAACAGCTAGATCTTCCCACAGCAATGCATCATGAGATCACGTACAAGGAAACAGCAGAAGCATCAAAGCATACTTTACTAGAGCATGCCCTCAGTTGCTCTGTTTTCCCCAACCAGGCCTAACAGAGGGGCCATGTGGGGAGGTGGGCAGGCACTGCCAGCCCAGTGCTGCTTCTCACCCTCCTGGCCTTCAAGTGGGAAACAGGCCTCTTAATTTTTAATTATTTAAAATAATGAGAGCAAACTGACAGAGGGAACCTACATTTAATCGTTGATGTGCATGCAGATGTTGAAGGAACGGTTCACATACTCATTTCCAAGACAGTTTGCACTGATAAATGCTATGGGACAGGTGGAAAATGACACAGGAATGTAGGAAACAGCAACTTCCAGGAGGACAGGGCACTGAGCAAACCAAGGCTGGCATGCAGGAGCACCTTCTCCCAAAACACAAAAAGGAAGTTGAAACCAGAGCAAAAGACAAGCAAGATCCCTTAAGAAGTGCATTAAAGTAGCTGCCTCAGGGAGATTATCAGAGCTCCAGAGCAGTCAGCTCTGAAAAACACGGCAGAGAAATTTCCAGCAGAAAGGTCTGTTCCAAGGCTGGGACGGGCCTAGGTGACTCAGAGGGCCTTTCCAGCTCCGGGATGGAAGAAAGAGGAGAGCTTTCCAGCTCCTCGCAAGAAGAGAAACAACACATGGATCAGATACCAGCCTAATAACCAAGGTGCACTTTCCATACTCTCAAAACGTCCCAGCTGAGAACATACACATTGTTCACCGGTTAACAAAACACAATAACTGTCAAAAGGGGGACTCACGTCTTGATTTGTGGCTGTAATTTATGATGCGGGAGAGCCTCAGCTCCAGCTCAGCCCTGTGGGTGCCAATCCCACCATGTCAGGAGCTGGCCTCAGAGGCAGCACCTCTGAGCCATGCCGCTGCGTAATTTCCCGGCGAAGTCCCCCTACGCCCACAAATCAGGTGCTGAAGTCCCTCTGCGGGACAGTAAAAATGCTGGCACAGCTGACTGCCAACGTAAAACTGTTCCTGAAAATGAGAGGGACAGGTCAAAGCCCCTTAAAAAACCACCCAGCCGTGGTGGCTACACAGCAGATTATATTATGCTTAGCTGGTGCGTGGGTGCAGAGAACAAGGGACAGAGACTGTCTCCTTCAGTACGCACTCCCCACAGCCCAGACTTCGGCGGAAGATATAGGCACCATTTCAACCTCAAAGCCACAAACAGATCGGGATACACTGGAGGAGGGCAAGACAGATTGCTCTTTTTTTTTTAATAAAAGGTAGGATTAGGGAAAGCTGGAGGCGGAGAAGGTGTAAAACAAGCAGGCAGGCAGTCCTTACTCAGCTCCTCTCTTCTATTCATTGCTCTGAGAAGTGGACAAGCCTTAGGAAGAAATAAGACACATGGCTGTGGGTAAAGGGGGGGAGGAATTAGAAACTGTAATTCAATCTAATATTTGAGGCTTGGCAAATGCACCTATGGGATTTCATGAAAACCCCCGAATCTTTTTCATTTCGGAGCAATTAACCAGATCCCAGCATCGCTGGCTCCAGTGAGCCGCTTAGCTCTCTGTTTTATTACCCATTTCCTTTCCCCCTCGCCAGCACTAGCTCCCATCCTCGCACTTGGGAAAAAAAAAGGGGGGAAAAAAGCCCCACACTGTTACAATGCCACAAAGGGGCCACCACAAACAAGTGCCAGCCAGTGCATTTCAGAGCAAACACAGAACACACATAAATGAGGCTCACATTTGGATTAAAACGCTGTTGTGTTCAGGCATTTATGTGTGGCATAATTAAAAACATCCAGCCGTAATTTAATAGTTCCCACCAAGCACAGACATAAAGTCTAGCAATTTTTTCCCTCTGCATATTTAACCCTTCGAGACAGAAGGAAGAGGAGGTGGGGGCAGGGAGAGGGGAGAGGAAGCTGCAGAGAGACAGGGATCTTCAGAGCACATTTTTTTCCCCTTCCTTCATGTTACTCCCTTTTGCTTTTTACCTCCTCTGATCTTTTGCCTCTACAGAGAGAAAGCAAGTATCCTCTGGATGCCGCAGGAAAAGGAATCACATTCAGATGGCATTTCTTCCGTTCAACAGCAGTACAGCCGAGCATGGGATCCTTAGTTTGCAGAGGATAACATCTGTAGCTGGATGCTCTGATTCACAAGTTGTGAAGAAGCCAGATTTTTCAGGCTTAAAAATCCGCTACTAAAAAGACAGACTAATTTCACCACCATTACTCACCCTGAGCACAGGCTTTCTATTCAGAGTGGCTCCACTAAATCAAAGGCAGCAGTGAGAGGACTGCACACAGCGCAAGGACAGGAAGGACAAGCCAGCATCTGCAGTGCTGCTGAGCATCAGGGACACCAGGGTGGGTTCGAGCCCCATCACTCAGGATGTGATTTTCAGAGAGGCATCTCTAGGGGCATTTTCAAACATGCCTGGCCACCAGATATGAGAGTAAAGCACCTGAGAAAGGCCCCACACGTACCACTGGAAACCTGAATGTGTTAGCATTTTCCATGCCAATTCTCGAGAGGAAGATTCGGGATGATAACATTTTCCTCCACCCAAGGTATGTTATAAAGAGAAAGTATTGGGATGTGCTCAAATGCCTTCAACAAGNAAAAAAAAAAAAGAGGAGAAAATCTGCTTGGCCTTATATTTCTAAGTGCTGCAGTCTTCATTTGGGCAGCAGTCCATTACCTTGACATGACTGCACAGCTCAGCAGGACTTTGCTTGAGCAAGGAACGCAGAATCTCATCCTTATTTTGGAAGAGTGAAGACTGAAGGAAACAGTTTGCATAAGTTTATAATCATGGTCAACTGTGTCCCAACTTTCCATCAGCTGTATATGTAACAGTTAGTCTAGGACCTTAAGTCTGTTTGTCTCCAGAGATAGAAGAGTACCTATTCATATAAAAAACACATTATTTTTCTATCACCAGCTGTTCAGCTCCACCCTTTAATCATGTTCCTGCTCGACAGAAGGTTATGTGCAAAAATACAGAGAGGAGAAAGGAAAAGGACTTCCAAAGGAATAATGTAAAACAGAGGAAACTGAGAACTCAGAAACAAGCCTATTCTGTACCTATAATTTTGAATTTTAAGATAATTGAGTCCCCTCTTCAGCCTTTCTTCACCATATCCAGGTCAATATTTACTGGCACGAAAACCTGCAGAAAGCACACTTCAATCTTGCCATCCTGAAGAATGAGAGAAAGCATCTGATGTTCCACTCAGGATTATGGAAGCCAGCAGTACTGTGAACTTGTCCCAGCTAGGTCTGAAATGAAACTTTGAAAGCCTTGTTGCCTAATTGCAAAGCAGCAACCAAGAAGCCTGGCAATGCTCACAGAGTGGTTCACAACCAATACCCAGAGAAATGAGCTGTGAAAGACAGCTTTCTAAAATATGTAAAACAATGAATGAGAGAAAATGATCAGCTCATAGATACTTTGCTCTTATTATATGTCTGTCAGTAAACGATTGTGTCAACATCTTGGTACATTTTGCTCAGCTGTCCTATCAGGTGAGAAATGTCACTGTCCTACTGTTAGCACAGCCAACTAACCACAGCTGTAGGGTAAAGGAAGGAATTGCCTAGCGGCTACAGCCATACATCCGGGCTTGTGACAGGTGGGATCAAAGGACCATGCAGTAATTCAGGTTGGAAGGGCTCAGCTCAAGCATATCTGCTTGGTTCTTCAGAGCACCCAAGCACAGATAGCTCTGAGCTGCCGGGCACCGCCTGGCTGCAGTGCAGCAGAGTGGAGCCACACAGAAGTACTCACTCAGATCTGAAGGCATTGTGTCCCTGAGAAATAAGGTTTTCTTCCCAGGAGGGTCAGTCAGGCTGGTACAACATAGCACTGATGCAGCCATACTGCTCCTGGCTCCAGAGTCATTACTGCTGTCTCTGAGCTCCACTTCTATCGTGCAGGTACGCCCTTCACCTCTTTGCTCTTTCCCTTCCCAACAACAAAGCTTTCTGGGCTGCTGTGGCAAAGAACAAAATTTACAATTCAGACGGCCTCAAGTGCTCCAAAGAGGAGAACCATGTAGGTACCTAGGACAGAAAGCTGTGTGGGAGGGGGTCAGGTAAATAAGTTCCAAATGAAATCCCACAAACTGCAGCTCAGGACTACTGAAGTGTTGGTTTTGATTGCCACTTTATTACTGCCTTTATGGCCTCTCAAATAGATTGCAGAGTGCATGGCATGCCAAGAGAGAAGAATGAGCCCCCCTGTCCTAGTAAAATCATGGGTCTCTTCCAACTAGAAATCCTAACCCTGATCTCTTTTTATATAAATAAAAGTCAGAGCAGGTCTCCACTGTAGCAATTTCTTACAATGTCATTTTAAAAGTGCTCTGCTGCAAACCCCTCTGCAAATGAAAACAATCCATCTTCCCAAGGAATCCTGCAGAGTGTGTAACTTCTCAGGCAAGGCACGAGTGGGTGATGCTGAAATGAAGATGGAACAGGGTGACACAGTACACCGGCACTTCAGGAGATCTGTTTTCTGCATAATGACTCTTACTAATGAGAAAAAAGCTCTGCTGTGCCTTAAGCATCATGAAATCGCAGACAAGAACAACTAGCTCATGACGACTGCCAGCAGTGCCTTTTCTCTTCCTCTTTACCTCTGTGGGTCCGCACAACACACGTAACACGGACTGCCGACACAGAGGCACCCAAGCAGCTCGCTAGCAAACCTGCTCACCCGCCGCAATGGTAAAGTCCTGAGAGCACAGCCCAGGACAATAATGTTTTATGTTGCACGATATTACTGCCATAAAGTTTCCCAGGTAAAAATACTCACAAGGCACTAAAAGTGAGGAAAGTCACAGAACGAGCAGTTTTTATGCTTTACAGAGCCAGAGCTGGTATTGTGAGGCTCCAGCCAGTCCTAGTGAAAAAAAAGTTTTGTCTCAGTTTCAATAATACGGGCAAACTGGAAAGCTGCCACCTTTCCCCTATAGCTATTCTGCTTTACCTTCCACCACCTTTACCACTCACCCTCATTAGGATGCAACAGACTGAACCTATATACAGTAAAACAGAGGTGCAAACATTACCAAAAAGGAAAAGCAATCAGATCTGTTCTGCACATCTTCTGTAACCGCAGCACCCCAACATCACCACAATGAGAAACACCTCCAAACCCAGGCTGAGGCACTGAGCTCAGCCAGCCTGCCAGCGTCACTAACTGCACTCCGGTACAGAACACACTTGCTGCCTCAGAAAGCTGTATCACCACCAAAACGCAACCACTGCTGGACTGTGAGCAGGCGACTGACTCATGTCTTGCTGCACAACGGTTACTGCGGGACATAATTATAGTCAAGAGCTCTGCAACAAACCACTACTCTTAGGAAAAAGCATAGCGGCTTCTTTAATGTCCACGCAGAGCAGACAGGGACTTGGAGTCCAGCCCTGTGAGCTTGACTAAGCACATTGGGAAGTATGTGAGCCATGCCATCAGGCTTCCTGGCACAGCCATGGCAGAGAGCGTGACACCGAGCTGCAAGGGGCCGAACTCACACTTCGTGTGTCCCCCAGCACCGCGACACAACTGCAGCTCGCGCTCATTTGGAAGGCCCTTTCCCTTCGCCAAACTGGTAACAGTAAAAATAGGAATCGGGATCCAAGTTCTGAAAGAATGAGCCATTGTTTTTCCTAAAGCCACGTTTAAAAAATAATAATAATCCCCCTATGTTTTCCTCCTGCACTTTGCATGCAGCCAGAATGCACTTTCCTGGGAAATGCATTATAATAATGGGCAGTGTTCAGGATCACATCTGAAGTGAGCACATCCCAGTGATTAAAATCCAGGCAACAGAAATAAACACATCAGCAGGACATGCTGCGCAGTACTGAATTGGGACTTCTTTGTTTTATGACTTTCTTGAATGTTAAATACTGTGTGAGAAAAACGTGGTTCAAACTTAACCATCTGTATTTGGTTTCTTTTGAGTGCGTTACAATCATCAGTAATCATTTTAAGCCTAAAATCAGAAAACCTGGTTGTACTTGTGGGAGACTAATTGCGGCAGTAAAAGGTGGCTTATGTAGCAATAGGGTCATTTTAGTTATTTTTTTTAAGTGAATTTATTAGAAACTCGCTGTTTTTAAATGGGGCTACTCCACACTGAAGTGGCACCATCTATTACGTTAAGCTGAAAGATAAATGGTTTCCTTGTAAACAGTTTTCTAGATATCAGTGGTTTTTTCCTACATTTTGAAGTGGGAGGAAAGGTTTAAATTATAAAAATTTTCAAAACTAAAGACCTAGAGTAAAAGGAAAAAAAAAAACAACTGGTGTTCAGGGCCAACATTTTGCTTTGACAATTTCAAAACATATCTTTTCAATGTGATTTCTTAAATATGCTATTAAGCTTAATTTTATAAACAAAATTAATTCTGAATGGGAAAACCATTCAGTTAGAAACTACCAAAACATTCTGACAGTTCCAAAACTTTATTTCCACAATGCTTTTCAAGTCAAGCTGTTTGTGAAAGCCAACCTTTTCCCAAAAACAGTCTCAATTTCCCTGAATCAGCATGTTCTGCATTTGAAAACTTTATGACAAGGAGGACACCAAGGCCCCCACCTCAGCAGACCTTTTTCCTGTTGGCCTCACACCCTCCTGGGAGCTGCCACTGCAGCAAGCACACCGCATTTAGGCCCTGCCTAAGACTGAGAGGCCATAACCCCTTATCGACTGTGGTTCTGAACCCCACAAGCACAGCACAGAGGTATCTGCGAGGCTTTACTTTGGGGCACTCCATGAGACTGCTCTAAGTATCTGCAGCTTTTTGGCTGCTGGGACAAGGAAAGTGCACACATCCACAGCACAGCTCAGGGGAAGGATGGGAGTGGAAGAAGAGAGCACTGCTGCATGCACAACCTCTTCAGGAGGCAGAAATTTAAAAAAAAAAAAAAAAAAAAAAGAGGCCAGAAAGAGACCTCTCATCCTCTCATCCTGATACCCAGCAGAAGTCTTCTGTCTCTGCAGAAGCCTTGTACCTCTCCAGCCAAATGCGAGAATCTAAGAGGAAGAATATGGGGTATGAGAAATGCTGCACCTGCACACATCGCCTCATACCTACCTCTGGGGTAATGCTTCAGATCCTTAAGAGGTCACTTGGAGAAGATCAGCAGGAAGAGGAAGCAGCTGGCCATCCCACCCACAGCTCCTGGAAATCTCACAGCCCCCGGTACAAAAGTACATATTGTGATATCACAGTTTTATTTTAATCACCCACACTGAAAAGCGTTCAGATGGTCTCACCCATCATTCATCCTGCCTCACTGGACAAAGTCACTCGGGCTTCCAGCTCATCCCCTGGCCAAGTCCCAGGCTTGACTGCCTGTCACCCTAAAAATGTCACCTCAGGGCTCCAGAGCCCTTGTACCAGGAGGTTCCCCTCATCTGACCGGTTCCTTGCTCCCCATACCAGAGCTAACAGCTGCTCTCATTACTTTGAGCTCTCCTCATGGAAATCCCAGCCCAGGCACAGAGGCTGGAAAAAACTGCCTGAATCCAGGGTAAAACTTTCTGTTCCACACTCAGATCTGCTCAGGTGCTGAACAAGTGCCCAGCTGCTCGGGTGTGCCAGCCCCAGTCTTAGCAGCTGAGCTGTGCATAGAGAAAGGCATGTGGGAGCTACAGACAGGTCTGTACCCAAACAGGATAACATCAAACTTAGTTTCTAAACTGCCTGCAGAACGTCTGCCCAGACCATCCCACTCCCTTTCTCCAGCATTGTCGGCATTAGGGGTTTTCTGTGTGTCTTGGGTGATTAAAGCCATCCAACTTTTGGCCTCATGCCTTATAACTCCACCCAAGGCATGTTGTAATTCCCTAGAAACGCACTGTTTGTCATGCCTTATTGTTTAATTACATGCTGGCTTTATTTTATTGATGCATGGCTGTTTCTTGACTGGCTACATGAGGGCTTTCGATGGCCCTGAAGGAAAGCACAGACCCCTGCAACCACTGCCTCTACCAGAGCCGCACTGCTCAGCACCTGTCTGCTTCCATTTGCCTGCTCTGCTCACAATCCCACCAAGGGAAGTGTGGCCTACCAATTAGCAAAGTACCAGAAGCAATGTCTACATTTTTCCTATCTCAGAGGGAAAAAAGTACATCCCCAGACTCCCAATTATGAGTTATCCTTTACAACATCTTGGTAATTCGTTAAATAAACAGAAGCAAACAAAGGAAGCAAGGGAGCATTTGCTGGAAATACTGGTTTTATCATTTTGACGCAAGGAGGGAAGTACTTCTCTTGGTAGGTTTTTATTCCAAGTGACATCAGCAGACACTAAACAGAATGAGTGAACAACGGTTACAGATCTGGCCAGTCATTCCCAGGCCTAGAAATGAAGCGTACAGTTTCTACAAGTATACAGTTCTTAGGACATTGGACTAGCAAGGCAGCCTGATACCTTCTTTTCTCAAAGCTTGGCCTAGCTGAGCACATACAGAAATCTGTGGTAGAACCAGACAGGCTGACAAGGTAGCATCCGGCAGGAGGACAATTATTTCCACACTGAGAATCCCAAGGCCATTACTCATACAAATTTCCATGGAAGTTAGCTGAGCAAAAGTTCAAAGAATTCCCCTAGAAATATGAAAGTACCATATGGGTATTTATGGTAAATTGCAAAATATAATCAAAGTTGGATGGTGTGCTCTAGAATCATTCTCATTCTTATCAACCCTTCTGATCCTTTTCCTCTTTATTTTCCTCTACTTCAATCAGTTGCAATAAATCCATCTTACCTAGCAGAGAAATCCTTTCAAACAGAAAACTGCTTATTTAGAGATATGTTGGGAAGAAGGAATAACAAGCTCTCTCTCTAACCATCACATATTTCATTCTGCCCTTTCAGAGACAGGAATTTGCCATTTGAAGCCAGCAATGTCTTTCCCAGTCGATCAGTATATCCCAAAAGTTAGTGCTGCAGTCTAAGTGTTGCACGTTAGGCATCTAGAGTTCAACAATAACAGAATTCTTTCTGTCTTGGCAGAGTTTGCCTTAGTTTGGAAGCTTTCAGCTGAGTTTGATGTCACTCAGGGCAGTTGGTATGCCCATCCAAAGAAATAATGCTAAGTAAATAGAGTTTCTCCAGCTTCTGCTAATGCAATGGACACCCAAATGCGTTTCCAAAACTTCTGGGAGATGGGGAGTAACAAAAAAGTGATACAGATTTCTACAGATCTTTCTACAGATACTATATATATATATGCATATATGGATATATTACATATATTTATTTAGTTTAACTGATGGATACGTTCAAATTTGTGGAACAGTCAAATCTCAAGCATGGGGAAGGCCAACTGTACTTTTCCTCATCAATTCTGCCAGAGCCTATGGGAACTATGCTGACATTAGGGAAATAATAATAATCTCGTCCTCCTGATTAACAGAAATCCAGAGTGTGAAATAGCTAAACATGAACCAGAAAGAGAGTCTCTGCAGAAAGAGAGTCTGAAACAATAACTGACCGGGCGTCTCTCCCATGTTGATTGTTAGTGCAAAGGACTGCCTCAGGACACTGAAAATGCCCATGCTGTTAGCTATTTATTGCACAGGAAGGAGGGGGGAGACATGAGCCCCCCTCTTCAAAACCCAGGAAGCATGGGAATGAGAAAAGAAAGCTAAAGTAACTGTTAATAAAATAAAATGCTGGCTAATATGCATGACATTTGCATGAGAATGTACCTCTGTTCCCCTCTCAGCAGAACAGTGCCCACTTCTTACCCTGCATCCTCTCTTTTTGATCCCTAACAAAAATTAATGCTGAAATATTGTCTTTGAACTAATGATTTGCACATAAGGTGTCAGCAGCAAACTGATTTTGACAGTTCATTTGTAACATCTTAAACAAAACATAATTAGACATCACCATTGCAAGTCAAAAACCTAAGGATTTTTGCCCACTCAATGAACTAGGATAACTTTACATGCTAAAAGATACAGAAATGGCTCTGTATGTGTTGCGGGCTGCTCACTAGATTAATTTCCTACAAGCCTGATGTTTTTTGGTAGATATGGTACGACACATCAATCATGACATTTTTTAAAGCACAGCCAACCTAAGGAGTCTGTGAATCCTACAGTTGTAGGGTATTGGAGAAACAGTTTATAAAGTTACTTCTAATTACAAACTTGATTTTTGAGTGGTAAAGTTTAACCTAAACATTTTGATGCTTTTATCACCCTTTGAGCCTGCTTTTTTAATTGGATTGGCTTCCCATGAAACCAGTCAGTACTTCAGTAACCGAATAGTTATTTACTTGGCCCATTATGAATAAGAAATCTATCCCATACTTAAGCAAGTCAGTGATGATTTCTGTTTTGTTCTCTGTCCTCTTCCTATTCATTCCCAAAATTTATTTGTTGTTTTGACTAGCTGTGAGCTATTTACACAGACCTGCCTGCAACTATTTCAAGGACTCTTCCTCGAACAGTAAACAGCTGGAGTCTAGCATTGAATAACATATAGTTGCAGCTGATTTTCCTCCCCAAACAAATGACTTTGTGTTTGCTAACGTAGCATTTCATCGGCCTTCATCTGCCTTCATTTTGCCTTTCAGTCATTAAGTGTTGTGACCTTTTTCAGAAGCTCTGCAAATACACTGATGTACCCAATCTAACCTAATAAGATTCTAGTGAAAAACTCCTTTTATTCTGCAAACTTGTACTTTGACTTCTCACATCCTTTTCAGAAGGGAACTTTCCCACTTCCTGAACACCAACATCACTTAAGAGGAATGGTGATGATGGTGGCTCACAGTTTTTGGAGAGGCAGTACACTGCATCCAACTGCCCTACACCGACTCCTTCAGAAAAATTCGTAGAATTGTGAAACAGGGCGACAAAACCATACTGGCAAACTTTAATCGTACATATCCCTATGTCGACTCACCTAACCCCTGTTACACAATTTGTATCAGTCTGCCTGCCACCAAGTCAGACACTCTCAGCAACAAAAGCAGCCGCTTTCCATTCCTCTAAATACCAACAGTTAGGACACACTGCTGTTAGCCGTTTGGCAATTTGGTGTTTGTATCATTTCAATTCCTGGCTAAGCAGCACCTGTCTGTCCAGAGAATTTGGTAAAAAATGGTGTTATACTCAGTCTAATGCTATTCTGCCTTAATTTGAGTCATTTCCTTGCTTTATCTCCTGCAAAAACATGTTGTAACAACTATAAACTCCTCCATACTGAATATCAGTACAAAATATTTTTCTATAATTTTATCTTGAGAACTGCTATTACATTTCTTTTTCACACTGAATCTACCAATATTACCGTTGAGTTTCAACTTCTAGTGCATTTGAAATAAAAGAGTTAACTTATTTACTTTTATGCTTTTGGCAAATTTTCTTCAAAAATTTTTTGGCACACTTTACTATGGTTTGACACGCAACTTGTGAAAGTTTATTCCCTTTTGTATGTTCCTTATTTGGAATGTCTTCCAGTTGTTGAATTATGTCACTTTGTTTCTTTTACTGTGTTTTAGTCTGTTTGGAAACTAATTTACAGTGAATGCACAGAATTTAGTACACAACTTAGCAAACACACCCTAAAGCAACATTTTATACTTATGCTCCATGGCATTTCAATAAATTTACCATTTTGGCTGTTCTAATTCCCTTTCAGAGAGTTTTATCTAACATTTCTGTTGCTTTCTTATTCCCACAAAAATGCAGAGCTTCAGTACGTGGTGATCACCATATCACCATTGCATTGACTCTTTGGTGGTTACCTTCGGGGCCATGTCCTGCACAGTAGCTCAGGACTAATTCAAAAGCTTTTTGTGTTTTTTGGCCATTTACTCTAAAAACAGTCACTACTGGTTTCAATAGAAAAGCAAACAAACAAACAAAAATAAAAAGAAAAAGGAAAGCTCTGTCTTATATCCCCATGCAACATTTATGTTGTCTGTCTATCTGTCTATACAGGAACAACTGAAGTTTGTCATTATTATTGTAATATTTTACCCCCTTACATGCATAACACATTCTTACTCCCTAATATGCATAACACGTTTGTAGCTGCTCAACCAAGAGATCAATATTGTCACCACAACAGTAAAGTATTCATCCTAATTGGAATCCATTGTGACACAGTTAATTTAATTAGCTTGACTAATCCTGATTTGTAATGTACCAGGCGACTTCTCCACCAGCAAATCTATTCCGTTATTCCTGTATGTTTTCTTTTTTAATATTACAGTGGCTTCCTTCATTCTACCTACTGGCATACTTATGTCATTTCTGAGCTTCTAAGTGTGTCCAACACAAACAGGATGCTTCCAGAGGGCTGAATAAATTTTGGGCCCTTCTTTGTGGCTGATGTGCCAGCTCTGTCCAGATTCCAAAGAAGTGGGAGAAGCCAGGCCTAGTCCTGCAGCTGTCACAGTGGCACCAGCGAGGCTGATGCTAGGTCCTCCCCATCTGGAAGGGAAGACTTAATTTCATAAGAAAAATCCCATACAAACATCACCACAGTGATTCAGAAGATCTATTTTTCCTCCTTCCTGAGCTGACAGCACAGGAGGAGAAAGGATGAAGTCTCTGGTTTCTTCACAGCAGGGCATTCCCCTCAATTTGAGGTCAAGATAAAGGAAAGAGAGGGAGACAGTTTTCTTCTTCTGTCCTCCAACCTAAGACAAGTCTCTCAACACTGCAATCCAGCACATTTTAACAATTTTTACAAATAAAAAGTTATTAACATTGCTGCTTTTTTCCCTGAAGGGAGCCTACTTTTTCATTTAGAAATGACATTCAGGGAAAAAACCTACAGATTTTAAACATTTATCATTCTTGTCAAGTTACGACCCATTTTTAATAAGGCCCGCTTGACAGAAAAGTCAAGAGGTATTGGTAACTTTAAAAGGAGCAACAAGTCTCTTCTTATTGCTTTTCTGTGGTACAACCTTGAAATTCAACAGAAACCCCTATCTCCACTTGGACTGGCCTCCTGATTACACAGGCTGCAACTCCTGGCTGATTTACAGCACATATCTTTTAGAAAGATATCAAATCTTGTTTTATAGACTTCGTGTATAGATAGCCCACTACATACCTTAGCAATTTTCTAACAATAACTTTGCATTGCTTATTTTTCAATTTATACCAGGTTAAATCTGATTATCTTCAGAAGTCCAATCTTCAGATTTTGTAAACCCTCTCTGCCAAATTAAAGAACCCTGAAGTATCACCTCCTTTTGCTCAGAAGCACATTTTAAAAATGGAGACCAAGCCGTCTATAATCTCTCTTTTTTTTTTTGCACAGACCAAGTTACAATGCCCTCCTGCAGTTGCATTGAAGAAAATAAACAAGGAGCTAAAAGGAACCAGAGTAGAATCAGCGGAGTGATGATGCCAGTGTTGGATTTCTCTAGATTCCCTGAGGCAAGTGCTGTCCCAGTGTCCCGTGATGCATCACACCCAAATCCTCCAGCAGCTTCAGAAAGTGCTCCAGGTATCAAGGCAAAAACCGACATCATGGGTGTGGCATCTTCATTAATGATGATTCCAATGATCACGCAAAAGAAGCTTTTTGCCTGGTTCAGCAAAACATTGTTCCAAGACTGAAATCTAAATCAAAGCCATGGGCATCTTAGTTTTACTGTTAACTGTTGGCTATTAACAATTGCTTATATGATGAGACCTCACCTGGAGTGTTGTGTCCAGTTCTGGGGCCCCCAACACAAGAAGGATGTGGAGCTGTTGGAGCGGGTCCAGAGGAGGGCCATGAAGATGGTCAGAGAGCTAGAGCACCTCCCCTACAAGGACAGGCTGAGAGAGTTAGGACTCTTCAGCCTGGAGAAGAGAAGGCTGCAGGGGGACCTGATAGCAGCCTTCCAGTACCTGAAGGGGGCCTACAGNAAAAAAAAAAAAAACAGGATAAAATCTGTTCTTTACAATGAAGTAATTATAGAAAAACACCTGCAAAACAGATATGCTTCTGCATTCAAGGAAACTAGTAAGGAACCTGGCAACTTGACTGAGCAGATTCTGGATACAAAAACAAACACAGGATTTCATTTCCCCCAGTCTTAACAGCATATGTATTACGTGTATATGTGAACACAGCATCTCTACTTCACGGTCCATCATTTAAATAAAATGGGCATCTTTCTGCTGAACCTGTCTGTCAAGAGACTGTCAACTCCTATGCCTCCTTCTTTGAGCTCTGAAAGCAGGGCACTGACTTTGAAATCTCCCTTTATTGCTCTGATCATCATGCAAATTAGCTGGATGAGAAGGATGAGATTTCAGCAATAAAGCAAATTGAAAGAGCAGTTCTGGAGGGCCTGACTGGCGATAAAGATTTTGGCATACAATTTCAGATTGCAACCAGACAAACAAGCACGGTGATTCCAGCTGCATTTCTCTAGCAGACATCACGCCCTCAGAGTGCCATAAACAAGAGCTGATTACAGCAGAGCACCTGCTGAAGACACCAAGGCTTTTCTCCAAAGAACTAAACAGGAACTGCATGATGGATACAAGGTGCAAAAAAATGAGGAAGTGGGAACTGATGACTACAGAATCTGTGGATTCTAGAAGGAAAAAAAATAGTAGAATATGTTTGGAATTACAAACAAGAGGCAGAGAAATTACAGAAATGTACCACAACCAAAGAAATGAGCTCAAGTTTAATTTCTCTGTAGGAAAATATGAAATGCACTTCCTTCTTCATCAGTCAGTACAGCAAACAAAAGAAATCAAAGCGGGTAAAACACTATACTATACCTGTGCTCATTTTTTTTATTTTTTATTTTTTAAAGAATAGCCATCCACAAATGAATCCAAATCAAGTCTCCTACTGCTCTTCATCAGCAGGAGGGAGGGCTGTATGGTTGGGAGCTTATCAGATGTTATTTCCTTGCAACGCAGGTGGTCGTATGTTCCTGGCCTTTTGCACAAGCCAGAGCAGCATATCTGAGACTGGGAAGTATTAACACCACTGCAATGGTCCAGAGCATTATTAGCTACACCTAAAGAAACGGATCATATTTCCAAGTTACACTGAAATAAAAGAATATTTCATGGCAACGTGTAGAGTCAGTTTAAACAAAAATCATCAGTCACCAGAAAGCATACTGTAGTTTTCAAAAACTATGAAGTGGGTAAAAAATACAAGGTAAGAACATAAAATTTAGCTAAGCAAAGAATCATATCCAGGGCTTCAGAAAACTCTCTTTAAGGCAAACATCTAATTTACAAAGCACAGAGATAGTACATTTCCCTGTTAATTACCTGCTTACAAAAGCCCCCCTCTGCTTCATATATGCAATTCCCTCCAATGACAGCAGAGAGCTGTGAGCATATACTGAGAGAAGAATCCATATTGTAAACAAATTATTGATAAAAATATTCTGCTTTCTAATATTTTTCCCCCTAAAAATAATAAGTTTTATGAACATTTTCAATTATCTGGATTCATCTTTGGATACAAAGCAGATTTTAAGGACTACAAAAACAGAAAACTAAAATAATTATATTATTGAGTATAAGCAATGTGTGCCAAGACTGTAAGAATGATGTAAAAGAGAGCCATTATATACCAGCGCCTTACAGTATCACCACAACTTTGGGGCTGCCAATGTTTGCTTCTTTCTGACAGTACCTCCAAGTTGTGCTGAAGCAGCACTGCTTATCTGGCTATGTGCGCCGTGTGACTCTAAAACTGTCATTTTATTCTGATTGAAATGCAACATGAGAAAACTTTATTTCTGCACTTCGAGACCCTCAGCGCACAAAGATGATGTGCACTGACATACAGATGTGCCTTATTACTTCTAATACATGCACTGACGTTTTAGAAAGAAGATGAAGAACATTACACTTACATCCCAAACTCCTTATATCCTAAACTCTAACTTCTTTCTCTGCATCGTACAGGCTTATATTTTAGGCAGCTCTGATTCTAGGCTTCCTATTTCAATTCGTTCAAATGGTACATTTTCACAAGATTTATCTTAAAGTCTTTTCCTGTCTGTCTGCATGTCCTTTAAAACAAAAGAGAAAGAGAAAAAAAAATCATAAACTGTCAGTGATTTGATTTCAATTAGTCTGTCTTCCAAGTATTTTAATGAGATTGCACTTAGGTGATTACTGATAGAAACTAATCATCTGTCTTTCTCTCATTTAAGCAGTAGCTAAAAATCAACCATCAGCTCACTAATAACCAAAATTTACCTTAACCTCACGTTTTTAGAGGCTATTTAGAGGACACTTCATATGGCTCAAACAGATATGTTTGTTTTTACCACCTTGTTCAGAGGGCATTAGTAATTAATCCAGATGCACGTGGGGTTAGACCACTCAGAAATGCACCAGCAAAACTTAGAACTTTTCTGCTGTCCTTATCCCATATAAACATCCTAACCATGATATACTGTAACTAAAAGCTAGACAATACTGAATAATTTCTGTCCAACATGCAAAAGTAGGTGACAGACTAACAGTTAGGTCCGACTTGAATCCTCTCTACACCTATGCTTAAATACAGACTTCCATAGCCAAACAGCTAATCATTTTTGATCTCTGTAAAAACTTTTTCTCCATCCAACGTGTGGAAAGTCCCAACTACCAACACAAGAGTGGACTCCACTGTGGAAGCGGGGAGAATAGAAGCTACACAACGCCACATCAAACTGCTAGCGACCAAAATGCATTGCTGGATCTGAATGTGTGGATGCTACTTGGTCCAAATAAGGTGGTTTCTTTAAAAGAGAGGTTCAGTAGCAAATGAAGAAAACAAGTTGATATCGGAATCTTCTGGTCTTATTGCTGTACCATCAGTGGCACAGAAACGGTTTCAAAACTGTCACGCCAGGAATATGAATGAATGATCTCAGTGCAGCTGCTAAAAGTGGGCCCACAGAAGTGCCAGCTTAAGACAGACCCAGATAAAAGCTTTATTTTCATCATTTCCCTCAAAAGATTTGAGTTCTTTGAAAGTTTTTGGGTTTTTTTCTTTTTTTGAATACAAATAAAAGTAAACATCTCTTAAAAATCTGCTTCTTTGACAATGAGAAACCACTGAATTCAGACATATGTGCTATTCTCAACTTACCCCCCTACAAAAATGAGAGTATCTTGAAAAGGAAGCAGTTATTTGGAACAGTCACCTGCATCGAAACAGGTATTACAGTCTACTGATTTAGACAAATATATATGATGTTACTCTTACCATGTCCTCCTAAAACCTTACCTTCTCCATTGACTACTCAAAGCATTTCTTGCTCAGGTGGCCACAATTAGACTCTGGACTCACAGGGAAGGGGCTGTCTTCGAGCTTTTCATTCAGTCAGGGCATATACAGCACAGAAAATGCACTAGAAATAACAACCAAAAATCATTAAAAACTTTATATATACATATATATATATATATATATCCTAAGTCATCTATCTCAAGGAGAAAGCTACTACAAATATCGAAACTCAGCACCAAATGACATTCTCTCTTGCTCACACACAAAGGTTCCCTAGCTCTCTAAAGAAAAGGCACTTGAAAGAGGTCCCAAGCACCAGCAGAACCACACCAGAGTCTGCCAACACCCTTGCAGAAGAGAAAAGAACTCCCATTTCCACAGTCTAGCTTTGTCCTCCCCCTGATACCTGTGGCTGGCTTTTTACTGGACTGAACACGGTGATGCACAGCAGATCTCCCTGAGCTGGCATGCTCATGGCAGCTGGGTAGCAGCCCCAGGACTCCTTGGGGGGCCACAGAGAGCTAGCTCACCCAGGGCCCAAGGTCTCCTGGGCTCCCTCCTGCCAGTTCTGCAGCCAGGCAGCTGGGGCCAGGAGGGCAGACCACACAGCTCGCTGCTGCAAGCACTGCCCAGCAGCATCACCACTCTTGCGACACGCCAGATCCCATGCCTGGGGAGCTGCTGGTATAAACAGGCACTTCATCCTGAGACCCTACCTCAACGAAACGTTTACACATGAAGAAGTGTGTGCTTACACACTTTGCTATGCTGCAAAGCAATGCATTAAAGATTTGTTCAGAGATTCACTTAAAAGAAAAGTAAGGGGAAGCTTCAGGCATATTAGTATTTTCTGGAAAGATTAAAACTCTGAAAACAGAGAAAACAAAGAAAACACGACAGGGAAAAGAATTCAAAAAAAATGGACACAAAGACCTGATCAGTGCAGAATCGTGCACTCGTCATTTCAGTACTGATTTGCAACTTGCCTTCACTGCATGTAGGGAACTGGTAGAGGCACACAGCTGGTTCTGTGAGCTCATCCACCCAAACTAGACTGTAATTTGTGAAAAATTTGGCCTTTAGGATGAATACCCTAAAGAGGCTCAGTTATTTTGCAGCTTCAAAACAAATCAGCTTTTCATCTGTCCCAACCACTTCTTGTACATCTTGGAGGAGCTGAAGGCTGGCCTCGTATTTGTTTTTCACTCCTAACATTTATAAGAAGAAACAAGAATCAAAATACTGATGTTACTTAACAATTTATGGTTTTACTTATCATAGACTTGAAAGTATCTGATATTTAATATGAGTGCTTTTGTATATATTTGTCTTATCATACACCACACATCATTTCATGGCTACAACAGCACATGGAATCCACAAGTATCATAAGCCATTGCCTTCTGTCTGCAAACCGATGTGCGCCAACTACGGTGTGTAAGATAATGAAACACTTCACATATTGTTGGCAAAGTATACGAGCTGTTAAATACGGGACCTCACATTCTTACAGCCAAACACCTGGCAAAGTTCAAATGAATTCCACGGGTTTGGTAAAAGCTCATTTTTTGTCACTTATTCCATGCCTACCCAGACGCATTTTCGTTGTGTAAAAGTCAAATATTTATATTTCAGTGTCTGAGGAGGAGCATCTTTCCCATCACCCTCCCCAAATGAAAAGCAATCCTAAAAGCTTAACACTCTGCCAAAATAAACCTTACTTGGAGGCTGGAAAGGTTTGGCAAGACCACCATACCACAACCAGTGCTTTCTCTCCTGTTTCAGCCCCATCACCAAAATCAGCTAGGATCAGCAGAACATCATGAAAAAGGTCTTTCTAAACACCTTCTGTTCAAGGCAAAACAGGAAACTCTGTCATAAGTGAACCTGCTCACTGCTTCCTCTCTTCAGCCTAAGAAGTTCAGACAGGCTGGATGAGTCACACAGAACTTAAAGACAACTTCTAGGGTTTTCAGCCAACTAAATTCCAAATTTCAAAAGTCTTGAAGCCTAACAATCTGTATGAGCCTCTCCTCAGCGAAGTTTTCTTTAACCTCAGAATGAACATTACAAGGCTCCTCCGTACATACGCCTCAGCCTGACTTTGCAGGCTTCAAACCTTCAAGTGACTTGAAATTCCCATTGACTTCAATAGTAGTTTTTTCTTGCTAAATGCACACTAACGTACATGAAGAGCATTCCTCTCCCAAACCAAATATTTCCAGGTTCATGGTACATCTTGTGACTCAGGTATGCTCACTCTTAGTCTACTGCACACCCATGCTGACAGAAAACTCAGAGATCTCAGCTCAGCTGACATCACAGCTGCTTGAAATGCTGTCATGGGAATCTTTTTATAGCTGTATGATATCAAGGCACAACCTTGTACAGCATAAGTCATCCTGTCAAAACGAATAAAACAAAGTCTCTCAGAGAGGAGACACTAATGGATAGGCAATGCGTAGCAGAACGGAACAGATCCATTGTGATCCAATGAATTCAATGCTCCCATCTAAACTACATGAGCTCTGATGGGTGATAACGTCCAGCACCCTCTTGGGGGTTATTTAAAAGCCTACTAAAAGACTGAAAATGTACAGCAGAGAAGAATCTAGTCCCAAAGCAGGAAAGTCAAACAAGGATAAAGGCATTCAGAACCTCTTGTATCTAGGACATTGGCTAAGACCTGTGATAACCGAAGTTATTCCCATCTGACAGCTGTTCAGTAGCCTACACAAAATGAAACAGTGCTTCCAGTGCAGTTAGTCAGTAGACAGATGTTTACATTACAGATGGAACTACATGGCAGTGAAGCTAAGCAGTTTTGCTGGGTTAACACACCAGCGATAACAGGAGAGAGCTTCCAAGCTCGATACTGCTCACCCCACTTGCCATCCTTGGGGTCAGCCCAGGTCGCAGCCACGGAGCCACGCAGGAAGTGCTTCTGCTTCTGCTATCTGCTCTGTTTGCAAATACAGGAGTCCAGACAGTACAGCTTTTCACACAGACACTAAATCAGCAATTGTAGGCATCTTTTAAGTAATACAAACCTCTCTTAAATAATAAAAAACAAAAACACAACATGTGACATTTGCTCATACTCCTTTATCCGCTGAACTTTATCTTGCAAAGTAGCTCTCAAATATGAATAATCCCAAATCTCAGTGACCTTGGCCTCCTTGAGAGCCAGTCTGGAAGCACGGACTAACTGCTCTTGACTTCTTCCCCAATGAACGTACACAGCCAGCCAGCTATCAGATGATTTTGCTCCCAAAAACCATGTGTCTGTTCTGTTAAGGAGAACACTCTATGAGGGAAAAAGGAAACACACAAGGTTCAAAAGGGCAACAGTCAATTGCTCCTGAAACGCAACATCCAAACTACTTGCTGTAATCCATTTGAGGGCTGTTTGCCATCTATTTGCCTTAAAGATTGATTGTTTGAGAATCCCCCTAATGAACACAGCACTAAGTTTTACTCACTGACATCTTTAGCACACAAATCCACCCCGTAAGGGTGAGGAGACCCCAGCGCAGTCACCTTTGCGCTCCCTGAAGAAGCCCGATGAATCTCCGGCAGTCTCAGGACCCCGAGTGCTTTAACACACCTCATTGACCTTGCCCAGCCTCACCTGGGACCACTCCACAACCATACTGATGGCCCAGGAGCCACATTTCAGCTCAGCTGGGGTCCATCCGCTCCTGCCCAGCAGTGCTGTACAGGTGCCGGCCACCAGCTCCATCACAGCCTGGCTGCAGCCGGTTGCCATCCCATGGCCCTGCCTGGACCTGGTCTGCACTCCAACCAAGGGATTTCTGTGCTTTGACCACGAGCTTGCCCCACCCCCACGACTCTTCCTTGCCGCTGGGACGCTGCTGAGCCCAGCAGAAACAGGCTCAGCTCTGGGACAAGCGCTGGGAGGCCGTGCCCTGCCACCTCCGGGAGCCCCCTACTCCCAGGACCCTGAGGAGTAAACAAGTCGTTTCTCCCAGGCAGCACCGCGAGGAAAGCCATCCCCTCGGGCCGCTCCTCGGGCCGGAGCCGCACCAGGGGCAGGCCACGGCGACCCCTACTCGCCACGGCGGAGCTCGCAGCCGCCGCCGAGCCGCCAAGGCGTTGGGCAGGGCGGCATCTAGCGGCCGCTGCCCGCANAGGGCCGGGGCGGCCCCGCGGGAGGGCGGCTGGGCACGGAGCGGGCCTGCCGGAGCCCGCCCGGCCCGAGGAGAGAGTGGGTTCGCCCCGCTCCTGCCGCCTCTTGGGCCGGTGTAAGTCGGTGGTCCCCCGTATCACGGCCGGCTCTGCCGCAGCTGCTGCCTGCCTCCCTCGGGATCACGATTCACCGAACGTGTAACTCCGTGCTTTTAATTAAAAGCGACGCAGATGCGAATGCAGTGTTCCTTTTGCAAGCTGCAATCTGCACTGCAGCCTGCACACGGGCAAGGCTTGCCGCTGCCTGCTCAGTCCTCCCTACAAAAAGCAAATAACGCTATCCCCCCACGACAGAAGTTTCTTTTTTTCTCTGTCAGGCTGATCAACGTTACAGAGAACAGTGGGAGTATGCCAGTACTTCTAACAGGAAATTACAGCTATTTAGCAACTGTGGAAGAAACCTGTGGACAGACTGCCCTGCAGTGGGTTCCATGCAGCGGCGGGTGGACGTGTAACAGGGCCTGCAGCAGCAGGACGGACACAGGGCCAGGAAGGGCGCAGCCACTCAGCGCTGTGGAGAGGTGCGATTGCAAAATACAGGCAACCAAGCTGGAAATCAGACCAGATGCAGGACTTGAAATCCATGTTCTCAAGAAGACATGGCACGTAACTCTTAATGACATCAAGTGGTCACGACCCAACTTTGAAATCTCATCTGAAGGAAGAGCATCTCTCCTAATCCAATTCCCACTATGAGCACATCGGGGCAGTGGTTCAAGGATGACTGGGAGGGAAGGCTGCCATGTCCTGACTCACAGCCCCGCTTCCTGCAGCCTGGCCTTTCAAGTCTTCACCCAGCCACCAGCTCCCGAAGTGAACCCTCTTATCATGTGAAGTGCGATGAAGTCACAGTTCCCCCCACCCCAGACTGTCTATACATATTTTCCCTCCTCCATGCTTTTGTCTGGAAATTTGTTGCTCATACACATATTTTTCTCGCTAAGATCCAAGTAAAATTATGAATCAGATTTGCCAGGAACTACATGTATTATGAGAGTTTATCAAATTATTTTGTACCTGTAGATGCTGTGATGCTATGAAAAGGCTTCCTATTAGGTTTTATTCATAAAAAGTTAAAAACTTACCTGACGGTGCTCTTCCTGTCAAAAATGCATGTAGAATAAATGCAGCAATATTAAGAAATCTCCCATTAACAACAGTGGGTTTGAGATAGGGGTGTTACTCCCAAATGATAAAGAAACTATTCCTCACTAGCTCAGTGATACCATGCATGCTTTATCTGCCTCCTCCAAAAAAAACCCTGCACCAAAAGCAGAAGAACAGAGCTAAACAAGGCATTTCACAGGGAGAGGTCAAAATCTTTCAGCTATAATCTTCAGCAATTAGCTCTGTCTGTTTTAGTTTGTTGAGGCAAACCTAATTAACAACTTCAAACACCATTTCTCAAAATGCTAGATCTAATCTTAAAATGTATAAATCACAAGGGAAAGCTGCACATAGCCCCTGATCTGCTGTGTTTATTTCTGCAGAGACCTTTCACACAGCTCTACTCAAGATCGCTTAAATGTACAAAACTAATGAAATTGTTTAAATTCACTTAGGTGAAATTTAACCAAAGTGAAGCCGTATTTTGCCTTGGGTAGCCTTAAGGAAGTGTTTTCTGAGCCTGCTTGGGCTGGGCCTGTGCAGGTCTGCACTGAAACAGCAATTAGCAAGCAAATGGGCAGAGAAGGCGGTGTTGGGAACACATCTGCAGTGTGAGGCAATAGGAATTGAGCTCCCGTCTTCAAAGTAAAAACAGGAGCGCTCAAAGCATGGCACAAGTCTGAAAAATGACTTTGTAACAGGATAAGCAAAGAGAGAACAAGAGTGAGCCACTTTCTATGCCAATATTCAGACTCTGAAGCAAAGTTAGCAAGGTTTCCTGAATTTCTGCAAACAGAATTCCCAAGCAATGCAATAAATAGCAGGAATGAAGAAGAATTAATGCCAAAGAAGTTAAAAAAGGAAAAAGCAAAAAAAAAAAAAAAAGGAAAAAACTTAAGTGTGGAGAGAAAGCTACACAGTCACATGCATTGTAGAAAAATGCTGTTTATACCACTGTATTACAACTCTTATGCCACTAATGGGAAATCAAAAGATGTTGCATGAGAGAGAAATAGGACGTGCTGGCAATGTCAAAGTGGCCACAAATGAACTATGAACTGATACAGCGTTAGGGCACCCGGCCTGCAGTATCTAAGGGTGGTTTTAGCTCCTTGGTTCATGCTCATATATTAAGTGTCCCAACTCCATGCCATGGGAAGACTTAGTGAATGCCAACCCTACATCATCATTTGGTCTCACATGAAGGAAATGCAGGTGCAGAAGCCTGAAGGGCCCTACAGAGCCCTTTGACTAAGCGCTGGTGTGGACACCTGGGGACCCAGGAACACAGAGCACACCATAAGACCACTCCAAGGCAGGCAGCACATTGCAGACTTCATACAGCTCAAGTCAATCAAAGTGGCCAGAAGTGCTTTAGGACAGTGCAACAACATGAATGACAACACAAGTCATTCTGTCATCATCTTCAAGGCCACAAATACAAGCCTACATCACTGAGACGTTTTGAGCCATTTCTGCCAGTGATTTATTTCTCAGGGAAACTGCCTTACTGGATATAGATGCAGCCACAAGTCTGCTTCCTCTGGAGGTGCTCCCTAAGCTCTTCTTCCTGCACTCATTGCTCAGGCCCACCCTGGAGATCTCCCTAATGGTGCTTGCAGCTTTATTTTCCATCCCACATGCTGGAAGAACCCCATTTTCAACGTTTACTGTGGATCTCTTCTTTATTTTATTTGGTCTTCCATTTCCGTTGCCACCAACATGCAAACAATTTAAGGAGAATTCCTTCTGGCTGAGGGAAGCAACAGAATGAAGCAGAGGATAATAGATACAAAAAGAGCGTCTGTGGCTGAGAGAGGTTCCGTGTTGGGCAGACATTAAAAAGAACAGCAAACAAATAGAAAATAAATTAATCTGTACCAGAGAAATTACCAAGGACTGCATGAGAAATGAGATGCAGAGGTAAAAAAAAAAAAAAAAA
>WBMW01001228.1:170273-196635 GCA_013396635.1 Penelope pileata | reverse complement strand
AAAAAAAAAAAAAAAAACTCAGGCTATCCTCCTGAGAAAGCCAGAGAGGCTGTTGACAAGTGAGTTTATCATTCTGTGTCCTGCCAACCTCCTATTACAGGATCCAGCAACCATTAGCCCACCCAAGGCCTACTGTCAAAAGAACTGGATGCTGTAACTGACAAATGTAAAGAGCTGTGGAAAAAGATGTCCAAATCCCAGAGCCTCACACACAGCACCTTACGTCTTTTGACTGTTACAAAACCACCCTGAGTAGTTTCCAAAATCATGGCCAAGCCCTAATGAATAATTTTGGAAAACAATATCATGGATGTGTCTGTTAGCATATTGAGTGTATAATTTTAATTTCTTCATTTGTAGTTACTTTGTGCTAATACGCATTATGTTCCTTTCAAGAGACAGCAGAGAACAATGCTGCTGTACTCAGTCAGGGACATCTTCTGGAAGGAGGAGGAAATCATGCTTTTCCAAGAGCAGTTGAGCAACTTTTCGGGGAAACAGCTTCTGGAGTGCAGAGCAGGTCAGACAGAGAGTGGAGAAAGGCACAAGGAGGAGCCTGCAACACAAGCAGAGACAGGAGAGCACTGAGAGGCAGGGAACACATTCAGAACCAAGTGCCCAAGTTGGTGTAAGGATTTCTCCTAGGATGCTAGGACAGTATTGTGAAGACTTTGTTACAGTGCAGGAAGCCACTGAAAATGGTGGACTGAAAGACCAGAACATAAGGAAACAGTGGGTGGTGGGGAAGAAGGCAGAAGAGGGTTAAAAACTCTTATTTTCCATTGCCTCCAAGTTCCTTCTCTTTAAAAAATTCGTTGTTCTAGTTTATGACTTAATGAAGCTCATGAAGTCTTTGGCAGCATATGTACTAAAATTGAAATGAGACAGAAGAGAGAATGAAATGAGAAGATAGAAATGAGAATGTGGCACCTGCACAAGTTCGTTTGGGAGAGACGGAAAGGTTCCTCAGTACAGAAAATATAGGCATACTGGAGCAAGTCCAGCAGCGGGTCGCCATACTGACTGAGGACTGGAGCGCAGCCGTTTGAGGAGAGGCCGAGAGAGGTGAGTCTGCTCAGCTTGAAGAAGAAGAGGCTCAGAGGAGACCTGACTGCTGCAGCTACCTGACCTCAGGGTACAAAGACAGAGGCAGAATTTTCTTGCAGGTGCACAATGAGAGGCAACAGACACAAGCTGAAGCATGGCAAATTCCAATACAAGAGAACATTTTTACCATGAAGGTGATCAAACTCCATCTTAGGAAGTATCTAGGGCTTGAGTGCATATGACTGTGAGCAACCTAATTCAATCAGGCTTCTTTAAAGTGTGGGGTTGGATTAGACAACCTGCAGAGAGTTCCTTCCAACATAAATTGTTCTGTGATTCTATGAAACACAACTTTCTGGATTCAAAGATCTGTTTTCTTGTAGTGCAGTGACTAAGTACTCGTCCCTTGTATTTCAAGGAGGCTTCAGGCTGCTCTCTGAGAACACTTACAAAGGTCTGTACAGTGCTTCCTGCACAGGTGCCTTATAGCCCTCCCTATTGAATGTGTCACTGTGTTCTGTAAACCTGGGACAGCTGTCATGCAATCAGACACACTTCTGTGTGTCAAAGCAGGCAAAATGTGAGAGGTCTGGTCCCACAACACACAACATGGGTGGGATGAAAAGACATCAGGAGTCTGAAGTTCTCCTTTCAGATTTGCTACAGATTCACTTTCCAGTCCTCAGTAGGCTGTCATGCCCACATCTCCACCATACCCAAGAGGGGTGGTTACAGCATGATCACAGTAGAAGCTGTGGGATTTGGTATCTCTTTGCAAATATAAACTGCACAAAAAATACAAATTCTTCACTGTATCTCCTTCAGAATAAAGTATGCAGAAACTGGTAATTCCGCACAGTTTGTCTGGTGGCAAGAAGTAAGGAATGGCCTCCCTGACAGAACATGGAGCGTTTGCACAGAAACAATGATGCCAGATAAGCAAGACTGGCCACTTGCATGAGTTACAGCAAGTCACTCAACCATTTCAGTGCTTTGGCCTCTCACAAGGGCACCAGCTATCTGTTACAATCACACGTATTCTAGTTCTTTCGGAACCTCAAGTAAACAGCAATAACTCCTCATGTGTTTGAACCCTGATGCTGGCATTCCTATGCCACACTGTGTTAGACATCCAGACAACTGTGCAGATCATATATTTCCTCTTGCTTTTATAGGCCTTTCAGGAGGGAAAAAGCATTCCCTTGTATACTGCTACGGTTCCCATCACTTGATGGTCACACTTAATTAACAACTAGTTTAGTTGAGAGCTGTTACACTTCATTTCATTAAGTGATTTCATGATCACCAGAAGTACACTGACAGCTCTGTTAGCTGAAGCTATGTGAAAAGGAGCAGCGGAGACAACAGTAACATTCTACAGCACTTCCTCATCTGTGATTTTCCAGGCACTGCTCTGAGTACAGCTAGTTACATTTCCATTCCTGTTTGGTTTTTTGGCTCAAGGCTATCTCTGCCTTGAGGTAAGATAGACCATATCCTATTACAAGTGCCTTCAGCAGTGTTGGTCCCTGAGTCCTTAAAGTCATCATTTTTATATCAAGTATGTACTGAGAATTTCTTCATCTGTTTTCCCTCCTTTACGCTCTTCATTCATGGTCAGCAAATAAATGCAATTAAGGAAGGACAAAATCAAGTTTAAAAATGTAAGCAAAAATAAATGGGAAACCAAGAAAATGTTAAAGTGTTCTACAGCACAACAAACTGGGCAGTGTAAAAACAAATGGCAGTTAATTCTAATGTACGTTAAATATCACGACAGAAAAAATACCAGGAATGTTACATATATTAGAAAAGAACACGCACATTACAGGATATCTAAAAACAATACGTTATATATGTGTTCCACAACAAAACCCTCAGAATAGTTTATGCTCATTCATAGTGATATGTAATGGATGTTTTAATGTTTCTTACATGAAAGCATTTTTTAATTGAATAGTGGGAATTTTGCATCACTGTACTTCAAACCCAGATCTAAATATCAGTCTGCCTGTTTTTTAAGCCAAATTTAAGCTTAAGAGAGTAAGAAGTATTAGGAAAAACACCATCACAGAGGGTGAGATGAAAGAGGTATAGATGCATAGCACAAACCAAAACTAATGCCAGTGACTTGGATTTCATTTGAAGTTTTCTCTCTTTCACAGAGATTTGTGCTCAGAAATTGTGAAAATCATAAACAAATTGTATTTCTCATAAAACTAGCATCTTTGCTTTAAATATCTAGTCTTTAGTTCAGATCACATGATGAAATAGCAGAAAATTTACCCCTCTCACTATAAACAAACAAGAAGAAAAACAGAAGTATCTTGTGCCAAAGAGTCCAATGATGTGTCTACTTGTTGCTGCCATTCCTTAGAGACTTACTTATATACGCACCATGAGAAACATACATTGATGAAAAGTTTCCTGCAGATTTCGTCTCTTTTCATCTTCTTATATATGTTATGCTATTGTGGCTTGTGATGAGATGGGTTTGTCACTGGAGTCAAGAACACTGAGGGAGCCACTTGTTTCAGGAAGTCCTGCGAGGAATTTTGTTTCATCTGGCTTCATGAATACACATATAACAAATAAAAATAAGAATTAAGTCATGTAACTATGGAACTAGGTAATACTGTATGGCAAAATGCAGCACGACTTCTCCCACGCAGCTCACAACGCAGTTACGAGATGCTGCATGTAAATTGTGTGAACTTTTCATTAGAAATTATACTTCTGAATGACACGTGGCAGGGGGATTCTCACAGTCTTTTATAATTGGCTTGCACAAAATATTATTATAGTTTATATTCCTATAATATTTTTCACAAATACTTTTCACAGGAGCTACGGTGGATCCATATCATTGTTCCAATTTTAAAGGCAGAGTAAATGATACGCCAGGCATTTAAGTGACCTGTTCAAAGTCAGGTAATGAGTTACTGATATCCTGGCTGTCTCCAGCCCTCATACTCAACACTGTACACTCCGACTACAGATTGTACTGAGACATTTACCCAGATACTGTCAGCAAAAAGCAATTACATTGTCCAGGCATTTGTGTAGTTCATACATGCAGGAGACCAAGACAAAGAAATCAACAGTCAGCTTTGATCCAAAGTCACAAATTCACAGCAAGGACATTCAGATTTGGTCATCACAAGAAAAGCTGATTCTTGCTGCATTCAGGGGAAATCTAAATCTCTCTAGTTATCTCTCTCTGATAGCACACAACAGCCAGTAAAACTCTGGACTGATCTGGCCCCAATTCCTTCAAGAAAAGCTTTGCATTCTTCCGATAGGTGAGGCGTAGATTGACAGTGACCTTACTAATGTACTAATGAACAAAATCACACAGAATCACAGAATTGTTGGGGGTGGAAGGGACCTCTAGAGATCATGGAGTCGAACCCCCCTGCCAAAGCAGGCTCCCTACAGCAGGACACACAGGTAGGCATCCAGATGGGTCTTGAATATCTCCAGAGAAGGAGAAATATTACTAACTGTAACACAATAAAATCTAGCTCAGTGCCTCTTGGGTGGATGATTGGCAAGACATTTCTCATCCTGTATATGACATATTTTAACTGACCATTTAAAGAGCCTCTCTCTTGTACCTACATACATTTCTGGTCTGCCAGCTATTTGCATTGACTTGGACGTCTGAGTTTTAAAGTGCTATGCATTCTCTGTAGTGCTACAAAAGCAACATTATTGTTAATTAAGACAAGATCCAGCAGGGAAAATAGGAGAAAATCCAGCAAATCTTTGATTCATAAAAGACTCAAAGCTGCATGATTCAAATACCAGAAATTCATTTTCAGGAATTTGGCAACTTTTTGGAACCAGTGAATTATTACTAGTTTTCCTTACTATTCATTATAATGACATTAATAGTGGTGAATTCTTTTGTACATACTAGGTTTTAATATCCAAAGCTGTGGGAATCCCACTGGTATTTAACAGAATAAAATTAAACATCAATTATGAAGTCATAGAAGGAGATCTAATAGTGTCTTTGTCCAAAAAATTGTTCACATTAATTTATTAACAACAAACCCTTTCCAAGCTTTCAAACATTGCATGGCTACAAAATTATGAGTAATTGTTTACTTTTTTCCAGTTTCTAAATATGCTGCTATCAAAAACTACTCCCACAATTTATCATGCTACCTCCCCATTATTAGAATTAGTCACATACCTCACTAGACATGACCTGAACTAAAAATGTTCTCCTATCAAGTGGAAAGAGAGAAAGAGAGCATATTCTAGCAGTCACAGAAATTGCAGAACTGTAAGCAATAGAAAGGCATGTTAGTTTTCTCCTCCTGAGAAGTGTGATGGTAAATGGGCGGGAGCCCCACAGTAAATATCTTTCTTTCACATTCAGTTCTCCCTTTGGATTGCTAATACCACATAGGCCATTAAGAATGCCCAATCCTCTGTTCCTTCCAATGGCCCTCCTCTCTCAAGAAAGTATTTCCTTTCAGTTAAACTTGCACAGTTCAAAATAAAAATCCTGGTATTGAAACAGATGTTCAGAGGTTGAAAATTTAGTCCTCGTTCAAAGGTTTTGCCAACATAACTTTGCTGCTAGGGGTCATGACATTTTTTCAGTGAGAGGCATAGACAAAGTTTGACAAAAGACTCCTTGACATCCATCCTGCAGATCTGATTTTATATGGATCTTTCATAAATACATGAATTCCTGTGTTGCCTCGCAAGCATTTAAATCAATGAATGTTGCAATCACCAAACAGCTGAAGAGACGTAGCTCTGGGCTACAATCCCAAATGTCTAGATATAACAGCTTTTAAGCATCTCTTCTCCAGTAGGGATCAAGTGGAAAAGCTCTGATTATTTTTTCCTGAAGAAGAACATGGGCTCAAAAAGAAGCAAGAAATCCTAAGAATGCATCCATGGCCTTAAATCCAGCATCCACAGCCTTAAATCCAGGGGCTACTCCCCTGCATCAGAGCTCTGTAGGGCCAGCTGGAGCCTGAGCTTCTCCTCCAAGGGGAAAGGCATCAGGTCCTTCCTGGTGATTACCCCAACCACTCGGTTCTGCAGGTTGACCACGGTGAGGTGGCGCAGCCCCAGGGTACGAAAGATGATATAGGTGCGCTGCAGCGAGAAATGGGCTTGGACTGACATAGCCGATCTGTTTATGTATGGCTCCTGCAAGACAAAGAGAGGAGACACAGGGAGAAAACAAAAACATGAGTGCACCCCTGCCACAGGGGAGGCACAAGGCAGAGGCCTGGGAGAGAGAGGTTCCAAACTTGAGTGACAGGATTCAGTAAGAACATTAGTTCCCCCATGTTCCCCATCCCCAATTATACCTAAAACATCAGGAGATACCACAGCAAAAAACACTTACTTTTTTGCTAAACCCATCAAGTTTACTCAAAATGAACTTTTATGTCTAGAATGTACCCAAACTGACATGGTCTGAGTTCGTATTTGGAAATAGCCAATGACCCCAATATTTATTACGTCTCATATGTTTTATAGTTGCTGTCTCATTACACAACCATTTATAATATCCTGCATTATTTTGCAGTAAATGCTTATAAAAGTCAGTTCACTTAGAAAAATAGACTGCGAGGAAGAGGACAAAGAAAACAATCAAATGGCTCTGAGAAGAGGACTGCAAGTTCTAAAATCTGGTCACTGAAAGCAATGAGGGCTACAACTTGATAGGAATACAGCTAAACTCATTTCATTGTTAACCAAGCTAATCTTTACAGCTTATATAGGTGTTCACTAAGTTTTTACTTTTCACTTAATTATACACTATCCTACTTAGGATTTGGCCAGTTTCTGTCAGGGAAGGTATATTATGCCTCCCAAGTCTCCCAAGTGTATTCTTTCCCAGAGAAAAAATGAAACAAAGACATGATAATATAAATAAATGCACAGGATAGAGTGACATACCTATTCTCACCCTTTCATTTACAGGACTGAGGAAGACATAAGGAGGAAAAAAAATAAAAGGAAAAAGGTTTCCCTTTTTCTTTGCCACATATAGTTTTGCTGTGGAACTCACTGCAACAGGAAATCATCAAGCCCAAATACTACATAATGCATATTTCTGTGAATGTCAGAAACAGAGCTTTCATGAGTGATAACAATAAGTTTTTGGAAGGGATACTAAACTTTGTGCTTCAGGAATCACACCAGATACAAAAAAGTTAGATACCAATGAGAAACCTAATTGAGCGGAATAGTTGTGTGGCCCAAAAGCTTGAGCACTAGACTGGGTCTCAACAGAGCTGGCTTCTACCCTTGTGTATGACATGCTTTTGGACTTTGGAAAGCCATGTGTTCCCCCTCAGTTTCGCCACCTCAGTTTCCTCATCCATTAAAAGAAAGCTATTAAATCAAACTAGGTAATGTGTATTAGGAGTATTGTGGTTTTTGTAACCTTCCTTTCCTGCTAGCTGTTCTCAAAATGAGGAATCCAGACTAGATGGATCTCAATCTTCATTGCACATGAGTAAACAGGAGCTGATTTTATCTTTTTAAATAAAACCCAACTGAATTAGGCTCTCCCTCATCTAGATTTCCCAGGGTGCCCCCTATTACAGTTTCAGTGCTGTAGACTGGAAATTCACTGAGGCAGAAACTACATTTATTTTGTTTATAATGTATTTATTTTAGGCCTTGTTCAGTATACCAAACACATTATTGCTTTTGGACCCAGTATTTTAGTACAGTATTTAGGAAACAAATGTGGCAATGTCATAGCAGGGATTAAAAAAAAAGGAAAGGGGGAAGAAATATAGTTTTATTTATAAGTTGATGTATAGGCACTGTAGCGTAATGGAGACTAAAAACTCAAAAGCATTGCTTTATATTTGCTTTATAGGACTATAAGAGCCAAATAATGACATTTAAATGATCTATTCCATTAACATTGTATCATTTTGTCAATCTGGAATGTATTTTAATCAAAAGCCCCCTTGAAATGGTCTCCTTTGTTGTATTTTCTTTTTGGCTCATTTTATCAACATCTGTTATGTTTATACAATATGAATTAAAACTTCGGAATGCTGTTTGTACTCAGCTACTTTTGTTGAGAATGTAACGTCCCAGGATTGGCAGTGTTTATGTAAATCAGTGCGGCTGACACAGCCATCATAAACAAATGAGAAAATATAACAAACACATTGTTCATGGAGGAAATGTTTGTTTTTAGAGTTGGCTTCAGTCTTACCAGATTGATGAAGAGTTGCTGATACCGGGGATCTGTAGTGTAGCGATTCAGCAGCATGGCTAGGCGTGATGGGTTGGGCAGCTTCTCCACTGTTATCTGGAACAGGCAAGAATCCATTTCTCTTTCTTTCTGCACTGCACATTAGAACTCAAGGTTCAAAACTCTCTTGTTTGTCTCTAAGAAGAAGTTTTCTAGCAGAGCTACTCTTGCAGAGCTTGTCCAAACTTTTTAAGTTCTTTTGCCAATCAAGCTTAAACTAGCACTTTAAAAGGATTTTTTTCCTTAGTGTAACTGTGTCTCTATTAAGACAGTGTAAGTTATACTGGCTTAGGGTGAGATTTTTCACACTGTCACTAAGTGATAATTGCATTATGAAATAGTGCAGAAAAATGCAACAAAACTGGCATCAGCCGTCAGCTGAGCTTCAGTCCTTTTCTGTAGCAATTTCTATTTGTATGCTGACACCTCATCCTATGCATAATTGCCCTGCTCGTTCTCAGTATTGTTTTGCCAGCAAAATTTCCACATGAAGACCAATCTTTAGTAATATACGATGACTTTCCAGTTGTGCATGTATAAACTGCTCAAACTCCATTACTGGTATTGCTTTGGTAACACGTGATTTTCTTTTGCCACTCTTAATGTTTACTATTCGTAAAAATCCTTTAGTCGTCTATCAAAGCAAAAATGCTACATGCTTTTCAAGTTTGAAAGTTTTTACATATACTAATCATTCACCGAGGTGCTATCCCATTCAGAATTAAACATTATAACCTGCTGTTCATAGAGAAGTTGGAAAAGAGAGGATTGGAACGATTGGAGTAAGGACATGCTTTGCCAGCACTCTTGTGCAATTCTCAGACTCTTTGTGGCATTATATTTTATGACAGCTGTCCCTGGAAGGTCTCTAGTCATCCCTTAATTTAAATTGTACCTGAACACTTCTTTCTTTCTTCTCAGCCACATGAATTTCATCATTTCTTCATTCGAGTTCATTCTAAGCCACCCAATGTACACACTGATTAAACGAGGAAAGAACTGAAATAAAAGATGTTACCTTCTCATAGGGCAGAGGATGAGAGGAGGAAAAAGACTCGCAGTTAGTCTCTGCTTCAAAGAGGTGCTCGTTCTCCAGCAGCATGCACAGCTCTAACCTAAAGGTTTTTTAAAAAAAGAAAAAAGACATGAAAGAGAGAAAGAAAGGGACTGCATTCGTTATAAGAGGCAACTTTTAAAAACCAAGCATGTGATGCTTTACTATCCATCAGACATATCATGGATAGAGTACTAGTGGGCTGACCACGTATTTCATTTTCCCCAGCTTCCGTCATCAATTACAGCATCACACAGGTGTTTTCTGGTTTAGGTTTGTCGAACTGGATTACAGGACGTCACCTACCTTACACAGCCTGGATCAACCTGCTTGGCAGGAACAGCTCATGCACTAGTTTGCACCCAACAAGACAATATAAATAATAAGCAAATACAAGTATCTGCATTTAATTAGATAGACTGTTGTTCCTTCCCACATCCTTCTTAAGTAATACCCACATTAAAATGAGATCTGCAAGAAATTAATGTCCCATTTTAAATGATCACTGAAACCTTCTCTGACAGTGCTGCTCTCTAGAATTCATTAAGACACTTAATATTCTTGCTGACATAGTCTTTTTGGCTTAGGATATCTTTATCAATTATGACATCATTTCAAACCTTCTTTTAGAATTCTCCCCTGCCACATTGCAGATAAAAGGCTTGACAAGCAATGTATTCAAAATATCACTTATATCTCAGTGTTTCCTTGCTTCATCCCTGCACACACGCATACACTCCATCCGCACTACCCACTTCCAGCCTTTTAAATATGTTTAGATAACAAACATCTTGGGAGTCACCACAAAGCTTTTTGTTTTGCAACATACTTAACATCATGTTAGCCCTGCACCGTGGTTACAGCTAGCAGCAGTGCAAACTACACAGTGCAAAGACATGCAGTGCACCACTAAGTGATGTGCTTGAGGGAGCCAGAGGAGACCAGACACACAACATTCATTGGGGCATCAGAGAAATACAGGGGAGGTACTATGTGGCTTCTGTGACTGGAACACCAAAAATAAGATGGGAATTTTTCAAATAAATATTCATGTATTAGAAATTTCTGATTTTCTGAAACCTGAACTTGTTATAGGAATTTACTACTTTCAACGTGATGTCTCCTGAGAAAGATTAAGTCTGCTTCAAGGTGGGATTAGCACTCAACAGCAGAGGACTTACACTAAGAACACCTGCCTGCCAGCTCCAAAAGCTGGTGGTTAGTGCCCTCCCTAGGGACAGGGTATGGAAGAACTAGGTTCAAGCCCTTTCTCCACACTTGCCTTCGTAACAAGCACATTTGTGGCTATATCTGGCATGTCTCCATGTCTCCAGCTGGAGGGGTTCCACACTGAGTAAACAGAAATCTCTAGAAGCGGGTCCCCCATGTTCCCTCACCATCAGACTCTGCTGTTTTATTATTTTCTTTCCAAACAATCTCCCTTTCACTGTTCTGTACTTCTTTGTCCTGCATCTGGTGAAGCTGGATCAAAAGTGTAGAGTGCAAAAAATAATAGTAAACTTACTATGAAATCCCATTGAGCTCTCACACATGAAGATGTAACATTAAACTGATTTTCAGCATATTACATAAACTGTCTGCAGTTTCATGTGTTTCTGGTCTGTAATATAGTTTGTCCTTTCTCCAAATTAAACCCCAGATACTTTGGGTGCATCTGTCTCTGCATTTTTGTTCAGATCTGGAAGATGCTTTTGAAGCAAACTCTACCATTGCCTCTATCCGCCATGGTTTGGTTAGCATCGCCGAGCTGTCGCCTTTCCCCTGAAACAGGTGGCTTTTCCACCCTGCAGACCCACTCTTGCAATTTGTGTTTTCTTAGTGCAGACATGGCTTGGTCTCTCATCTAAGGATCTCAATGGGTTTTATGAATGTCTGTGCCTGGGATATAGATATCGTCCTTTTACAGGGGAAGACCTGAGTGTGAAAAGAACTTGTGGAAGAAAATCAGTGGCATAGCCAGGAATACCGGGAATCTCAGTTACCTGCTGCCACCTTTAATGCACATCTCATTTGCAGGACAAACAAGGAAGCTAATGTCCTTTATCTCCATTAAAACTTCATGTGTCTCCATTGGCTTTGGTTTTTGTAACATCTCTTTCCCACTGCTAAGGAAAGCATAATGCTGCAGCAGGCCTCAGAGCTAGCCACTAAAAAACTGTGCTGAGGAAATCGTGTGTCCTGGGCTCAGGACTCCAGGAAAGGTGCTGACCTGCCCTACGCTTCTCACCATGTGCATGCCAGTGCATGGACATGTTGTGTAGACAATTAATGGACTTGGGTTTGAGGACAATCATGAGAACATCCTACAGAGAATAGTACAGACGTACCAGGAACAGCAGATCCAGTCCCCTCCAACTACATTTGGAGGAGGAAAGGGAGGAAAATACAATGCACTCAGCAGAGGACATGGAGAAGAAATTAATCCAATCATGCTCTGTGAATTACCTTTGGTGCTTTATACATTTTTTCTGCAGGGCTCTTAACAGCTTTACATTTTATGGTCCTTCACAAGCAGGTCTCTAACCATTTCAAGTAAGAAATAAATACACAGATCTACATTCTGATCCTAGATCACACTGTACAGCTCCACAAAGTCAATTTCTATGATGATCACTGGGGCAGGAATACTTTCAAGTCTTGAATCCTAATGTGAATATATATACTTCAAGTGCAAAAGCTGTGATCAGCCCTGGTCTTTTGCCAGGATTCTGCATACTCAGGTCCAAAACACTGTTCAGGTCTGTCCATAGCCCAGACTTCACAATTTTCCACTTGAACATCATCGGCTGGAATTAGAAAAACAAAAAGCAACATTCACCACAGGCTTAAAGAGCAGAAACATTTGCTCATCACCAGTGGTTTGTTGGCTGGTTTTGGCAGCTTGCAATTTCCTCAGCAGTGCTCTTAACTAAACCCAGAAGGGAGTCGCTTAACAGGGCTTTGGGAAGTGTGAGAGATATTTAACTAGTCAAAGAAGGAAAAAAAAAAGTACATGCAAACACAATGAAGGAAATCGTTGGAACATTTCTGATAAGAATCCAAGCCTATTAAAAGCTGCCATATCCAAGAGAAAAAAAATGAATATACATTATTTCACTTGGGCTTCCAGAAGTCATGCTTCAGAGGTATAACAACACCACTCTTTGATGTTACATACAACATCCTTCCTATCACATCATCAAGCCTTAGAAAGCAGACCAAACATGTTTCTTGCACTATTTTGTGAGGTTTAACAGGAAGTGCTAGGATTCAGATCTGGAGTCTGCAATTGTTCGTTTACTCTATTTATTTAAGAAGGAAGAAAACCCTTAAGTAGGGAATCTCATTTCAAAGATACCCTGGCAAGGCACTGCAGTAGTTTCATCTGCTCTGTCTGTTATAAAGCATGCATTATGAAATACACCTAATTAAGATAACACATTATTATCCCAGTATCCACATGTCAGATTTGGCATGGAAGTCAGGAATGAAAAGTATCTGACAGCTGATTGTTTCACTCTTTCCTTGTCAAGATGGCCAATTATCTGAGGAAACTACAAATTCTAAATATTGGGGGAGTGACATAAAAAGGAACTGCAGCTCCAAAGTAGCTGCAAATGAACAGAAGGAAGATTAAATGGTGATGTCACTGGCAAACCCATTCAGGGCAGGACTCTCCCATATTGAATGGATAAAATAGCTACACAGTTGGGGTGGAGGGAGGAGGGAGGATTAAAGAACCTGAAGTGTCTTATTTCTCCTGTGCTAATCCACTAAAGGTAACTGCTTTGCTTTTATTTTTGAACTTGTATTCATATCCAGCTTAGTGGGGACCAACAATTGATGTGTTCTGACCAGAATAAAACAAATTTCATTTCTGCTTATGAAAAATCTACATCTCTCTCAGAGGTTATCTCAGACATATTTAAAAGCCCAATGACATTGATTATGGAATGTTGATTGATGTCAGTTTGAAAAAATGATGACAATAGAACAGTAATGAATAGCAATAAATGGCACACTGAAGTGGCAGAGTATGGCACCCTACAACCATTCATGGTCTTTCCTCATTCTAATACCTGGCTGGGATTAGATTTAGCATCTTGTGCCTTCAACTCTCACAGCAGTCAAATGAAGGGAGTGCTCAGAAGACCTTGCAGGACTTGATTGCTGCTCTGCTGTCAGAGAAGTTCTCACATAAATGGGCAATGCTCGCAACAGGGCACAGTGAGAGAAACCTCTTAGATGCGCTGTGAATTGTACGCTCTACTTAAGAATAGTTGCTATTGTTATGTCCTTGATAAGATAGATGCTAGTATGCTAAATATGTTTTTCCTAACTTCACATAGCATTGTACCTTTACTAAAGGGCAAAAAGAAAAAAAAAAAAAAAGTATTCTGCATGTGGCAAGCAAGACAGTAGATAAGAACTAGAGCATCATAGGAAACTGGAAACTGTTTTAAAATCCACAAAACTTGATTTTTCACACACAAAAAAAAGTGCCTTTGGTTACAGGGTTGTTTCAGGTTATGCAGCCTAAATAATTACTGTTCATTCATGCGTTTGGATCTTCAAACAAGAAGGAGCTTTGCCTGAGTTCCTGGCATTTGACCTAAAGATGATAAAAAGGTCATTATCGAGCACTAGACTGAGGTTGTCCAGAGCTAAGATCAAGTCCTGTCTATGCCCCACTGCCTTTCAAATGATGCTGAATAAATATTTAATCTCTCTGCCTCGGTCTTCAGATCTAAATAAGAGGTATTTCTTCTACCTCAGAGCTGTGCTTTGAGGTTAGTACTCATTACTTGAGTTGCCTTCTGTCTGGTTTTATGGATGCCATCATCAGGGCAAGTGAGCAGACAGTAAGTCCAAGGGCTCAACATGAAAATACAAAGGCTGCTGTAAATATAATAGTATTTTAAACCTACAGAAAGAGTAGGTTCTAAAAAATTATGAAAACTTAGGCTCAGATTTGTATTTCCGTACAAGTTGGCTTGTTACCCGGCAGATTTTCAGTTTCAGAGGAACCCACCACACATTTAAACGACAGGACAAGTATGCGATCAGTCTTTCCATTCACACACCGGTTTTCCCCGTGCCTATATTTGATTTCGACATTTAACAGCACTCTGCACTTGCCTGAAAGCCACCCACATGCTGCAGTGAGGCTGCATACGTTTTTAATTTGGCTTTCTGAGTGAGCACACAGCCTCTGCAGCACTCCAGTTTTCCCTCCGAAAGGCTCCCTCACAAAGTCCTACTGCACCTGCACGGTTACTGGTATGGCAGGACAGGCCTACTAATTTTAAAAGTATTGTATAATGCTGCTCTTTGGAAGAAAAGTTTCACACTTAAGGCACAAAATAAAACCACTGCCACGGACTCTATAAACCTTCCTCCATCTGTGCTCATGAGCTGCAGTGCCCCAGGACCGTGACAATACATGGGAGGATCGTAAGGTCAAGGACTTGTGTTGGAAATGCTGGATTCCATTTATTTTAATAGGCAAGATCACTGTGTAGTGTATCATTGAAATTAACTGGATCAGCTTTTCAAAAGCAGAAGTGCAGACAGTAAAAACAAACATGCTGACAGTTTCTGCCCTCCCATGCAAAGCAAGCAGTCGCACCAGCACTTTGACACTGCGGTCAGCTCCTGAGCCTGCACACCTAAAAGCAGTGCTCAGGTCCCTACTGTGTTACCTTCCCCTTTTCAGTTCTTTGCTGCCTTCAAACCACTGCCAATGGTGCTACTAGCTTTGATCAGAGTAGAACCACCGTTGTGCAGGACTTAGAGGAAAGGCACAGGGAGGAGGCAGGGAGAAAGCTGTCCGTGATCTCCCAGTACAAAGCAAAAACCTCATTTTTATCTCCCTGTATTGCATGAACTTCGCAGACTTCTGTGTTTGATTGGGCAACTTTGCATTCCTGTGATCTAAACTTAGCAACCTCTCCATAACAGAGCCAGAAGGAAAAGGCTCTCCAAGATGCTTTCAAATCTGTATCAGTTATTTCACGAGTGCCAGCAACAAGGCTGTCGTAACATTAAGGCAGATATTGCTAAGCTCAGTAATAAATCTGTGCATGAAGCGTTTCAGGTCTCAATTTGTCTTTAAAGTTCCATTTATCCCTAAGCTGTGGCATTGTGTTATTTACTGAAAGCAATTGCTTTCTTCTCCTCCTGTTAAGAGAAATAAAGGTATTGCCTCACTAAACAAGTGTGCGTGGACTCTGCACGCATGTGCATGCACACACCTTGCGAAGAGTGTTTCATTAGTCCCAACTGATAGTGCATGTTAAAGAACAGTTCCAGCACCCGTACCTACAGCCCGATGTATCTGTAACAGTTTGCCATGCTGTAGCTCCTTTCCCACGGCCCGTATCAATACGCCCTGCTCAGTTGTACAGAAACGCTTGGCCGAACGCATTCCTGCCTCACAAGGGTTTCTGTTCACCAGAGGCGTGTCATGTCTAATAAGCTGCCATAAGATACACGCACACATGCTACTTTGAATCAATGATTTCTCTGTTCAAGGATGTTACTGTGTAATACAGCTTTAAGTTTTCAACTTTGTCATATTTTCTAAACTCTGATCTCTTCAATTTACTTTCAGTTATGTGACATTCCCCTTTAGTGGAGTGAAAGCATGCATTAGCTAAACAATGTGGTTTGGATTTAGCGTTCCCATGCATCATCATGAAAATGTTTGTCTCAGCAATAGTGTCATTATTGTTACTGGGAACAGCTGCTCCACCATGTCTGTCGATGGCAGAAAATGGAGTGTCTCCCTTCTCAGACCAGTTTACAAGCTGGGAAATTAAAGCAAGATTATCAGGCGAGAAGTTTGTGAGGACACAACATGCTGTACCTGGTTTCCTCCTACCACGAAAGAAGCAAAAAGCACAAGAACAGCAGCAGAACAGAGATTGCACAGAGAAATGTAGTTTGGCTCCCTCCGCTGGTAGCTCCTCTGCCTTTGGCCTGGGGATGAACCGGAGCCAGAAACTCTCCGCTCGGGTGCAGCTCCTGCAGGGGTGACAGCCTTCCAGTCAGAAGGAATGAGAGGGGTGTTTGCTGTTGATCAGGAGAATGTTTAACATCTCCCCTGAGTTTTTGAAGTGGGAAGATGTAATTCTATGTGCTCCTGCCAGCACTCCCAGCCTTGCTGGAGAGAGTTCCCATACCCAGATCAGTGGGAGTGACACCATCCCACCGGGCCCACGGGGCCATCGCAGCCACTCTTCTGAGCTCTGCGGCCTCGAGCAGCTCAGCTCCCACTGGCTGCACATTTCCTGGGAAATTCCACAGCAGCTCGTGCTATCCGTGTGACCGTCACATGGGGATCGGGCTCCAGCTCACCATTCTAAACAAGACCTCCAGAGGTCACTGGGCTTTAGCTGAAGAAGCCAGGGTGTGGAACTAAATGATCCTCCCTTCCAACCCAAACCATTCTAGAATTCTATGATAAGATATATTTCCAAATAAAATCTGTTTTGCATCATATTAGGCCTTTTTTAAATGTCCTCAAATGGGAAACCATGCTTTCAGGAGCTGGTAATAACAGCACATTTCTACAAATCCACTTTTTTTTTTTTTTTTTTAATTTTTTCAGCTACAGGAAGACCACAGCATTTGATTTTCTTCTCTGATTTAGAGCACTAAGTTCTATTTTCCAACTTTGCTCTGAAAACAGGAATTGGGCACTTTGCACACCTCACTTGTATCAAACAAACTTAGTTTGGCTAAAGCAGTTACACAGTAAATGTGCTCCCATACAGTATGAGCAAAATGGATGTGATAAACTACAAGGACTTTTGACATCTTTTCTGACAATGCCTTTATTGAAATTTCTTTTGGGCCTTAAAAAATAGCAATTCTCATCAGCCACAAATGCTGAAGTTTCGGTAAACTTGATGGGTGGGAAGAAATAGGTTTCCTAGGTGAAAAAAATGCACACAAAAATGTAGGCCTAATGCCAGAAATGTCACATCCTGTACAGAAGTAGCAGAAAACCAAGTTTTACCCGTTTCTGCTTAGATATATTTATTCTGTGCAGTCTGCTTATGATCAGAGATATTGTGGTTTCTGCATAATTACTTTCTCCCAATCAAACTAAATCAAGCAAAAAAAAAATTCCTTCAGCTAAAAGATAGACAAACAAAATGCAGAGTAATGGCTTGCAGCTGTGTAGGTAAGAGCACAAAGGCAAAAACAGGGAATCCAGCCTTGAGCCTTACAATAGGGAAGCTGTGCATGGTACAGATCTGAGAGGTTCAGACATGAACAAAAAGGCTTATTTGTTGTGGTAACGTTCCCTAATGAGCTTCTTGGTGGTGTTCATCAGCCCAGCAGTCTTTCCAGAAAAACCCTATCAGAGCAGTGTTCAAGGCAGAAATTAAGATAGCCAGGCAGCACTCCAGCTTCTGCCTCTCTGCACTGCTTCTCCTTAAAGGAAAAGAAGGGAACTGACACAGGCCTGACAAGCCAGCAGCATCCACCTGCTTTTCTTCAGTGAATGCTGGGAGGCTTTAACCGCAGTATAGAAACCCTAATCCTTCATTTTCCTTGGAAAAAGTGAAGTAAAGGCAGGGAAAACCACTGACACTGGAACAATCTCTGGGAGCAATGGGGCATTTGTCATTTACAAATATGCAAGGAACCTAAGTACATTAAGAGATTAACAGCATCTCAGAAAGCAACATCTAGTGGAGAGCAAGTTATCATTCAGTTTTGTGGAAGAAGTCAGAGAGGACATGAGTGTCACGCAGGCACGTGAAGGGAAGCGATCATGCATGGAAGGTTGTGCAGCATGATGGCAAACGTGTCTCTGATGACCATGAGGTACCATCACCCCCCATGTTATATTCCAGCCATGTCCATAGCCAGGGAAAAGAAATGAGTTACCTACAGCTTTCCTCCACAAATCCATGTCTTCTGTTTTCACTATGGTTTACATTATAAAGTAACCTCTGGCAAAGGAAAATGGAGCAACAAAACAGAAGTGACGGTGTGTCTAATCTTTTCATCATGTCACAGAACCACTTCATTGCCCCACATTGGCCCTACACCAGTACATTGTAACATATGTGGAAGTGAAAAAATAGCCTTTTTTTTTTTTTCACAGTGTTGGTCTTACAGAAATTAGGCAGGAACATAACTCTATCTTATCCTGCTGGAGGATGTTCTGCACCCACAAACTAGAGCAGTCAAGACGAGAGAGACAGAGGACCTCCCAAGCAACTCCTCAGCATGCATGTACAGCCTCATGCAGTGTCTCTGGCAGAAACCTGCAGGACAGGCAAGGCAGTGCTCCTGTCCTCAGGTCCCTGTGAAGAACGAATTCCACTTGAGGAGCAGTTACCTCCCTAGCCAGGAGGGCACGCAATGTAGGCCTTGACACTTACAGCTCTCAGCAGACTCTGGGCTAGCACATTCCAAACAGCCCAGCTCCCTTTCCACACTTGCTGGGAGTAGATGGGGAAGGCATTTTAGCTGCAGTGAGTAGGAATAGCCTGTTCTGTTTTGATGTGCAAGTACCATCACTGCTGTGGGAGAAATGAAGGGGGGAGGCACTCCCCCTGTATTGCACTCAGTAGGCTGCATGGCACACACTAGGCCAAGCATCCCTATGAACGCCGTGCATCAAGTTCACCAGCCACACGTTCCTCAAACCCAGTTCTGTGAGGGTTTCCCAGGCATGCACACAACACTGCCTATGGCAAAGTATCAAAAGTATTACTCCAAGGAGATCTTTGTTTTGGAAACTTGCTTCTCAGCTACAGTTTGCTTCCTCTTTAATAATTTTAAAGCCAAAGAATTTTTGTTGGTAGTTGTTTTGGTTTTTAGTCTCTACTGCTTGCTCAATTGAGGAAGATAACAGCTTCAGATTTAGGTCATCCATGTAAAAATGTGTTTAGTGATCTCATCTTAATCTGTAGTGGGCAACCTTCCAGATCACAAAGTCTTAGAGAAAAAATCTGGCCCTGCTAAGCAGGACATGAAGATCTTTGTTTGTTTGTTTGTTTTTTCAAATAAAATTGGAATATCTGGGTATTTGCTCAGTCCAGCACTGAGGTGCATTTGTAGGCCCATGCAAGTCCCAGCCAACGCTTCTTGGCCTCAGCCCTTGTTTTTGAAAGAACTGACACTGACCCTTTGAAATAAGGGTCAAAATCATTCATATGTATTACAAAAAGTAACAACACTTTGTCCTTGTACAGCAACACTCGTCACTGCAGTTTCCAAGTGTGGGCAGGTACTGAATGACTTTTGCATTCAGTAAAATTTTCAGTGTTTCATCCATGCGTGTTTCATGACAAGAAATGGTACAGAAACACACAGAAGTGAGAAACAGTATGAAAAAACATTAGCTGTTATTGTCTTCATGCAACCTTAGCAAACAGATTTCCTCTTTTCCTCCTTTAGCTCCTCGTCCTCATTTTTTAAAAGTAATAACAACATTTTTGTACCAGAAGAAAAAAAAAAACATTTAAGAATCAATAATGATGTCCATAGCAACTTTCAAGAAAAACATTGTGGCGGTTATTATTGCATCTTCCCCCATTCACATTTTTTAAAACATGCCAAGCAAGCTACATTTTCTCCACTTCAACATTGTTGATGTACAAGATGGAAAAACAAATTATCCTTTTTCTGTCTGTGGCTCTGTCACCTCCACTTGGGATTGCACTAGATCCTATGCAGTAAGAGGATGAACAGCACCATTCTCCTTTAAGGAGTTCACAGCATTTCTCATGTTGGTCTTAACAGTTACGTGCGACAAGAGCTATAATTTTATGAGTAAGATGGAAAACCAAATCCTTACTTATGGTTATGAATACACTAATTCCATGACACATCACATTTTTGGAGGCTTGTTTCAGAGGTTGGCTGCAGAACATTCCTTTCCTGGCGCTGGTGAGGAGTCGTAGCAGAATAGCCAAGTTACCCATAGTCCCTGCTGGGAACAAGGCACCCAGACCTCTTCACAGCAGTTCTCAGGCAGCTGAGCACATGGTGGAGCAAGAAGGGTGCTGACAGAGCATGCCAGAATGCAATGCTTACTCACTGGAGTGGACAACAAACACTGGACTGGACAAAAAAATATTTGCTGCTGCTTTGTCAACTATCTTGCTTTTACTCAAAACAATCTAACAACAGCTCATTTGCACTGAGAGTGCCAGGGAAAAAAAATTTTCATTCATTCAGGCTCCATCAGAACGTATGCATAAAGGACTTCTGGGGATTGAGCAAACCTTAAGCCTACCAGAATTGTCAGGTAGCGTCACATAGTCTCTAAGCGTGCCTCTTTTTGACATATGCTCATGATCATCCCTCCAACCCCCTTTTTGCTTGCTTCCAACAATTGCTCTGCATTACAAAGCACAATGGTATTTGTGTAAATTCAGCACACCCCTCAGCAGCCTGAGACTCTGACTGCCAGGTAATTTGGTGAATTAATAAGGAAATGATGAGATTATAAATTGAATTTAGAATGAACTTTGGCTTGGTCAGTTGTTAGTGTGCTTTCTAGTTTTATTGTTGAGTACAGCTGAGAACTAAACAAGCACAGTAATAGTGGCATATAATATTTTCCAGATTGGTGCACACTGCAGACTATCACTCAGAAATTTAGGTTTTAGTGCCTTAGCACATTTCTTATTAACAACATCACCATGAGGGAACATGTGTATATACTACATACAAGTATATAATACCGCAATTATTGATGTTGTTACTCCTTCAAGGCACTGCCACCCAATCTCCACTGCACACTCATTACGGAACGATATTTCTGTAAGAGGTTCGTGCAAAGTGTTTGACTTGTCAGCAAAGCAAGTCACAGTTTTATGAAACATTCACCCCATTCCCAACTTCATGCTCCAAAACTGCAGCTGACCATGGAGCTACATATGAGGTAGGTTCATGTGATTCAGCTGCCAGCAGTTCATCCTTGAAAAGTTGTTATAAAGTAGTCAAGGAGACTAGTCCTAACCAAATTTCCACTGATTATACACAGGTAACATTTTCCCCTGTCCAGATCAGTAGAAGAAAGTACTTTTATCCTAGTTTGCTCACAGACAGCTACCAACTGCTGCCCAATTAAGGGGTTAAACCAGAAGTGGAACATACAGGAATACTATGGTCATTCAGCACAAAAGACATCATGGGTTTGTATTAAGGTTATTGGAAGCATCATTCATCGGGCTTTACTTTGTGAACTCCTGTGTGATAGCGGTTGCATGTGCATCTTCTCATTTCCTCTTAGGATACTCAAGGTGGGAATTAAGTCACTGCCTCTCCCACTCCTGACTCACCGCTCAAAGAACAGTCTTAAGTTGCCTTCCTGAGAAGATGGCATCATTCTTGCATATGACGTACAGTACTAGCTGTACTTCACTTATCAGGATATTTTATATGCCTTCTGAGAGTTCCCAGTGTGGTAAGGATTCCTTTAGTCTAATTCTTGTTTACGTAGCATGTTACTTTCAGTGACTTTGTTGCTTATCTCATCTGCAATATGATTTACATTAATGCATTTCCTTTAAAAGCATACACTAATAAAATGAAAAGATACCATGACAGAAGAACAGGCCAACTTTGAACTTACGTAGGACATATCATGAGTAACTAGATTCAAATCCTTTAAAATTACTGTCTCTGAGAACCTTTAAGGTTCTGAACTGCAGTTTTCCCTTTTTCTACAATTCACATAGGATCGTTTTATTGATACTTTTCAATAAACCCTTGGTGCAATAGATAACCATGCTCTTCAAGCTGCCCATGATCCTTTCTTAACAGGACACCTGTTGTTCATGCTTAAGAAAGTATCATATCCATCCCATATGGTCTTCACAAATAGATGTTTAAAGAAAAAAACCTGAAAAATGGCCATAAATATCACATAATATCAATTTGATTGCATTTTTACCTTTTAATGGTTCCCTGGAACACCTCTGCATGGTCTGGCTTGGGCCTGCAAACCACAGGAAATCCACCATGGCTTGTGCTTGCAAGAAGCCAAGCCAAGGAGGCAATGTTTTCCTTTAGGTGAAGGACTCTCACGTGAGGCTCCATGACATCCCTGGCAGAGAACAATTCCAAGTTCAGCCTGAAAGGCACAAAGCAGACAGCCAAAGGATTATTTAGTAAACAGGAAATGAAGCGTACTGTACCACGTTAGCATTTGACGAGTTTATAAAGTGTTAGTAAATTACTTCAAGATGGAAATCAATCTGCTTTATTTGCAAGTTAAAAAAATGTAATTACCCAATAAAACTTCTTATCAAGCATTGCCTTTCTTTTTGTGAGAGAGATGATAAATTCAACCATATGTATGACATGGTCATTCTAGACAGGATATCCTAAGAGTAATTTATCAATTTGCATGCCTTCTCTTGTTTAAAAATATATATATATATATTACAAAATCTCTAATCTGAGCTGAAATCCTCTGGAATTCTAGCTGATATCAGATAGTTTATAGTTCAGCACTTCGGAGAAATTCAGCCTTATATTATTGCAATATTTGTTATTGCATCAGTAGCATCTATGAAGATATCCCCTTCAAAGGTTCCTTACCAATTGTATACTTTTTTCCAATATTTTCTAACATTTTTTAGGTTCTAGGCAAAGTTTCAGGAAATATGAACATACAATAATTGAAAAACATGTTTCCCACTACTTCTGACAATGGAGTGAGATGAAAAACAAATGCACTTTCTGCAAAATTCAGCAGTAATTTCTACAGAATTCCAGTAAGCCAGACTCTATATATATATTACAGTGAACTTCTCTAGTTTTAAACTTGTTTCATACTTTCTATTTTCAAAAAACACATTAATTATTCTGATTATCATCTGGACGCATCATAAGCCAGAATCTCCTGTTCAGACACAGGCTGACACAAACCACAGACAGAGACAACTGAAGCATAAATTTGCCCACATCCTGTTTTACCAATGTACCTTTCATCCCTGTGGTAAAAGCAACTATCTCCATATGCTGTTAATTACTGTCCTCCCTCCTGAGAGACATAAGATTATTTTTTCAAGGCAGTTACTCTGATGTTTTGTGATGTGACCACCTGCCTAAGAGCAATTGAACTGGGAAGACAATGCAGTTCATACATGGCACCCACACAGCTGTTAAACAAGTTGCTTCATCTAAACTGAGAAGGATTTAAATGAATCCTGAAAAAGAACAGTCCTGTATGCATTGAATCATGTCATACCTGTCCCCAGTTATACAAAACAGACTGCAAGCAATGAAGATCACCAGTCTTATAACAGATCTACATTTCAAGGGTCCAGAACACCATCTTATGGAAAAATGAACCTCTGAACAATATTTTTTTTCTGAAATAAAATGAGTAGTAGTTTATCTCGCAAATCAGTATGGCTGAGCATAGAATTGAGTACGTGCTAGCTAAAACAACACTGAAAAATCTGAAAGAGATCTTTAAAAAGTTCTTAATTTCAGATTGCTACCAGTTGGTGCAGTACAAGTAATGGAACTAAGTGGGAACCAAAGATGCTGCTCACGACGAGCTCTTGTCACAAGCCTGCCACTGCAACTGTTTGTTGGGAAATTTCATTTTCCTGAATGAGTAGACTACTCTTTCTCCTCTTCCTCTTTTCCATCTCTATAGGCCAGATAAAAATCTGTATTTGCTTGCCTTAAGTTTTGTCTATAAACAACATATACTGCATTGCTATTAAAAGTACTGTACCCAGCCCAGTGGATACAAAGTGAAAACATGATTAATAATACCTTCTTGCTGAAGCACATGAAGCATGGGCAAACCCTGAATGATTTCTAAATAAGAACAATGTGAATACCGCTGCATTACAACCATTTCTAGAGTGTATTTACTAGCAGTAAGCATATTTTCCATCTTCACAACTTTGCATTTTCACATGGAAAGCAAATGTTCCAAATCATCACAGAAGTCTATAAACATCCCTAGGTTTTCTCAAATCAGTCATTTGTATAAAAGTAAGGCATAACTCATACAGTTTTGTGATCTTGGCTTTTTCTAATATATGTCTGTGTTGTCTACAGTCTACAGCATTATCATAGCGCAGCTTTTTCAGGTGCAAGAACACACTAAGGATGGGTGCTGATTCACTGCTCACTGTCAGTGGCATTTATTTCAATTACTCTTCCATCTATTACTGTAAAGAAGAACCTTGCTTTGAGGGGAAGGGAAAACCAAGAAAAAAAAGCAATCTTATCAAAGACTGTTACAAGGCGAAGGCATCTTTGAAGAAAAAAAGGCAGTGAGTGTCTTACTAGTGGCTGCTGTCACTAGTCACGTGTCCCTGATCATCTGCTCTCAGAGCACTGAACCTATTCTGCATTGCAGAGCTGAACATGGAGAAGTAGCTGCTTTCCTCATGCAGGACTCACAAATCTCCAGCCTTCCCCACCACAGGAGTCTCCATTTGCCACTCAACCTTCTGTAGGCTCTGAGGCCCCTCCTGTGCAGCTGGGGTTCAGGCTCTTGTTAAACTGGTACTTCTACCAGGAACAGCCTTCACAACAACAGCTGGAATCCAAAGATGGCAGAGGGAAGCTCACAGAAGAGCCAGAAGGAGAACACTAACAGTGAGGAGAAGCCTGAAAACCATCTCAGGCACCTACAGGAGCACAGCCTACCAACAGCCACACTAACTGTGCTCACAGTCTTCTGGGTAGATGTAGCAGTGCTCCCCACAGATAGGTTATATAGTAAAACTTCTATTATACATATGTATGTGTGTGTGTGTACAGATGTATACACACACATCCTCATCACATGCTTCCCGAGGACACTGCTTAGTTGGTGAGCACCATTGCTGTTGCATGTCTGTATTTAGGAAACAAAGCTCTTGGTTTCAGAATGCAGTTTCAAGCAAGGACCATTTACTGTTTTGAAAATGCCTTTATATGTGGAATAACAAGAGGTACTTGCATTTGGATTTTATCATGTAGATCTTTATCACATGTTTAGTTTTACCTCAGGGAGAGACACAAGGCTATAGTCACACTACTAAAATAGACCTAGCGTAAATTTTTCTTTTATAGGACATGTGAGAACATTTTCTTCCAAAATGTAATTCACTACAATAGTGTAATATGTTACAGTATTAAGGCAATTTCACCAAGGTTTTGATATCCAGGTTTCAGGTTCCTTTCAAGAGCACGTCGATGATCCTGGATATAACATGGAACAAAGACAATCTGTTTCACGACATAAATAGGACAGTCATTTGGTAAGAAGCCAATATCCCTGAATGGTAAAATGCCTTGAAATGATTCATGGAAATGTAGTTTAGGCCCTGTTGCTATTAAATCCACTGCAAGTTTTCCCACCGAAATAAATAGTTAAGGATCTAGCCATAACAGATCTAGTCATAACAAGGAATTTCCTTAGACAACATGCAATGCAAGAGAACTTTGCTTTTCCTCATGTAGATTTTACTCTGCATTTTATGCAAGTTTCAGATTATTAGAAGGACTTAAAGGGTGGTGGGAGAGAAAGAAGCATAATCCTAACTGAAACACGCTTCAGGAAATAAGGTGCATGAGAACATAGGCAGTGCTGCTTGCTTGGATTTATTCATGTACTTGCCCTCATCTTTTTTATCTCTTTCTCTCCAGTTCTGCACTGAGAGTGTTTACCCATTGACTCGCCACAGGCCATCCTGCTCAGAACAGCCCCAGATTTTATTTGGGCTTCTTGTAAACCATTGTTTTATTGCCCTGACTGGCCACAACATCTTGTATAAATAGTTCTCAGGAGCTTGTTTTGGAGTTTCCTTAATGTTTGTCCTGATTTTTCAGATTATTTAGGCAGAGTCAGAATCCTGAACAATTGAAGAGACAGGCTGGTTATCACATTGGAGATCATTAAAATTACTTGCCTGTGTTATAAATGCATTACCAAGTATTAAAACAATTCAGTTCTAGTTTCTACTGACACACATTTTCTGTGACTACAGCTTTTTTTTTTTTTTTTT
>WBMW01001228.1:136817-170243 GCA_013396635.1 Penelope pileata | reverse complement strand
TTGCTTTTTTTTTTTTTTTTAAATGAGTGCACTTTGCTTGGTCAGAAAAACTAAACAGATTTCATGATTTTCATTTTAGTGCAAAACCAACCACATGGTTATGAAGACCTACTACTAAATTATGAATAGAAATTATTAATGTTAGCTTTCTTTATCTCTCTACCATCTTTAAAAAAAATCCTATTGTGAATAAATTCAAAACATTGCAGAAAGTTGCTTACATTTATTTTAAGTATTTTTTAAAAGTAACAGGTCCACCAATTTTCTTTTCAACAAGGCATTTGATAAAAGTCAACTATGAAAAACTTACCTAAAATGTGCATGCCAATATTGATCTCACTGTACAGTAGAATAGTATATGTATACTGCAGAAATGCTGATCATGTGCAGATGACTGAATTCAGTAGATGTGAATTTGGTGAAAAAATGGTTCTTTCTGTATGATCATAGAATACTCACTGAGATCAATAGATGGAAACAAAAAGATCTGTAAAACCTCATTGTGCTGGAAAAAGACACCACTTAATTTTTAAATTGATTTTCTCTACTCAGTGCTACCCCCTGAAATGGACATATTACTGTGCTATAAAGTTAAATTACATGAATAAAAGCACAATGTGAATTGATGTCAGTGCATTCAGGCTAGCAATGTGCTTACATTTAATTAGATCTACTTAAAATCAGTTTTCAGTGGAACTTTGCACAGCAGACAAGACCTACAACTCCATGCTGTCTTTCTTTTTTCAGCTGAACACTAAACTGAGGGAAGAATTCTTCTGTTAAGCCAGGAGCCAAAAGTTTGGCAGAGTTCAGTCTCTGTTCAGTATATCTACAAATATTTATACTGACTGTAAGATGACAAGCTTCCCAACATCTCCTGGTCCTGGCTCCCTCAATATCCTTAAATGCGGGGACATTTAGCTATTCAGCCCAAAGGCCTTTTGATAGTACAGCACTTACTGTGAAATGTGTTGTTTGGGTTAGCTGAATGTCTCTGTCACTTATTTCCCAGACAGGATTTGAAAGTTATATATGTTCAGCAACTACTGTATGCTAAAGACAAATGGATTTCCACATGGTCTCATGATCTGCTGGGAAACTGTCTCTAATACTTGAAAAATTGCAGAACAAAAAAAAGAAAAGAAACAGATAAGAAAGCTTTTGTGTTTCGGAAAAGAAATGGAGGGGGGTTGTTGAATGTTTGGAGGTTTTCTGCTAAGACCTTGCTTTTCTGTTTTTCCCTTATGAAGTTTTTCCCACCAGCACTGTCAGTATAAAATACTGTCACGTTAGAAAAACAGCAGCTCCTACTCATAGATATAGTTGTTTATAGGAGGGCATTTAGCTTAAAAAAATAAATTTGGTTGTGCACGGGACCTTGGGATAGACAGGTAAAACACTGTGTGAGTGGATCCACTTGCCGGAGCTGCTCAAACAGCAGCTTAAAAACTAAGGCCTCAGCACACCACATGCTGAGTTGTAGGTAAAAATGCAAAGGACATAGTTGTTGACTCAGCTTCTACAATGCAAGTCCAAAACCAAAATTAGCTGCCTGATTTAGTAATGAATCATGTCAGACATGGGACAGTGGCACCATAGCCATTGAAGAGCAACGTCCAACAGACCTGACCTGCAATCTTTCTTCCTGTGGAAGACTACCTTTGCCAGAAACATGGGAGATGCAAAATCACCTCAGCCATGGGGGATCGGAACCCTCACCTCAAGATCTCAAAATGGGAGGATGCTGCAGCACCCAGGCTTTCAGGGAGCTGGGAGCAAACACCCTCACACTGAGGATGTGCAGCTGCACTGTCAGCAAAGTAGGACCCACACAAGCAATGTGTACATGGTTCTGAAGAGAACATACAGCTGTGAATGATTGCATTATGAAACAGAGGTCACCTCTGGCCATCATATATAAATATTTCTCAAAAATTCTGTTAGTACAGCCCCCTCTTCTCTTGTGTGTAGCCATCCTGATCCCTGTAGCAGGTTTTTCACTAACTAGGAGAAGCAAATGACATATGGCCATTGACAAGTACTCATTTCTTCCAGGATTCATATTCCCTGTGCCCTTGAAATTCTCTCCCAAATGCTCTTCAGGGTCATGACGCTGCATTCCCAGCAGCTATGCTGTACAGCAAGAGGCAACCGCGATGCTGCATGCCAACCTGGGGACAGCACAAGCAGAGAATGCCAGGCACCGCAATACACCTGAGAGCCTCCCTGTCTCCAGAGAGACCTGTAAGATGTCTCTATATCTAGCCACACAGTATTTTCTCTCCTACAGGTAGAAACCTAGTAGATAAAAAAGCCAAATTTTTCCTCATAACTGAATGATTGATAAAATTCAATACCTGTATACAAACTATATTCCCCCCACAAGCATCCACATTTACAAATCTTCCCTTGCATCTGAATTCCTCATACACACAAATGTGTATATATGTGCACAGGGAGAAAGACCTAAAGGAGGTTAGCTATCTTGGTGTCTTATGGGTTAATGCTGGTGGACATACTACTTATTACTTGTATATTCAGAATGGGAATGACTGTTATCTTTGCATTTTCCAAATTATTATCTGAGCCTGTAAGAATCTTCTTCATAAAAAAAGAAGTGCTATGCTTGTGTGGACTCCATCTGCCCTAGCATTATATGCAACCAGAGGCGAAGAAAGTCATTCCTCAAAATGACACAAGTACAAGCAATTTAAATTTAAATAAACGTTTTAAACAAAAATCTGTAGAAATAAAGTGAGAGAAATGAGTAAATTGTGTGCTAAAGTAAACTTCTCATGATCTTGCCCATAACTGAACAAATGGGAAAATGGATATTCTCTGGATAGATCACTGCAAAGCAATTTCCAAAGGAAAATCACGAGATGCTAAGCTGGCTCTTGCAGTTCAAATGCAATGACATGATGAGTTTCTTGCATACATATGCCAAAAAAAAACCCTAATACGAACTGGAAAGAAGAGAGGATAGCTCCTATGAGACCATTTATATAAAAGCTCCATTGAGGGCCTCCACCCTCATGTACTGTACCCGCCACCTTAGCTTTTCCACTCCACATGGTCCAAAAAAGCACTGACTAGTATGTTAGAAATGTTGGCTTAAAAATGTTTGGGAATGAACAGTGACAGCCGTATATGTTTTAATAATCACACAGATTATCAGATGACCTTTTAGTCAAAATTATGTCTAGAGATTTAGGCCTAACAGATTACTAAATGAGTAAACTAAAGCAATGCAGATGGAAAATATATGAAAAGATAGACTCCTGATTGCTCAGTACCTCAGAGAATCAGGCACTTTCTAATGGATAAGAGGAGTCAGGTTATTAAAAATAACATTGGTATCTAGAGATACAGATTATACCTTATTCCCAGTCCAGTAAATACAAGTTTTTGACACTTACAACCAGGATTTTGAGCAAAGGCACTTCTCCTTCCATTTGTGCTTGGACTGGAAACGCATTCAATCCCTCAAACTCCAGCATTCCCGTTTCTAAAATATTAGCCCATTTCTCATGCTACAGGTATATTGGGAACTCTAATAAAACACTGCTGGTCACTAGTGGTGTTCTCCAGAGTTCAATTCTAGGGCTGGTTCTTGTTTAACATTTTATCAACAATCCAAATGCAGGAGTCAAAAGCACCCTTAGCAAATTTGTTGATGATACTAAACTGGCAGGTGATACTGGCTCTCTGGAGGGACAAGAGGCCTTGCAGAGGAATTGGGGTACATTGGAGCCTTGGGCAATCAGCAATGGCATGAAGTTCAATAGAGGAAAATGCCAGGTGTTGCACCTGGGACAGAGCAATGCTCGACACAGGCACAGACTGGGATGCAAGTGGCTGTCAGACTGGGAGGGATGTCGGGGTTCTAGGACCAGCAGGCTCAGCATGAGCTAGCAGTGTGCCCTGGCAGCCGAGGAGCAAACCGCAATTTGAGGTTCATTAAACACAGCACAGATAGATGGTCAAAAGAGGTGATTCTCCCACTGTATTTAGCATTGGTACAGCCCCACCTTGAATACTGTGTGTATTTCTGGGCTCCACAATACAAAAAGGATGTTGAGATCCTTGAAAGCATCCAGAGGAGTCAGAACCACCATTTCTTGAATGAATTCAAAGAGTTGTTCAATGACATCTTCATGAGATCAGCCAGCACAGCTGGATTTCCGGTAGGGTTGGCTGCCTGTAAGTGGAAACTGTCAGCATCTGCCAGCTGGTGGCCAGACACCAAAGCAGGCTCAAGCAATTAGTGGAATACCCATCTGGTGGCTGGGGACAATCTGTCTGTGTGCATGTGCATGCTTCACCTGTGTGCAACCACATCTGAAGGCTGCAGTGGTACCCGTACATGCAGCAGCAGCCCGTCCTCCCAGGTGAGCCAGCAGGGAGTCTCCTTCTAGCTGGGCCAGCAGAAGCCGTGTTAAGTTTCCCACAGCTGAAACTCACTGTGTGCATGTTTTACACACAGACCTATAGGAGTAGGAGCGGCTCACTTGCTGCTGGCCAGCTAGCTCTGAAACACAGGTTATTAGTTCCAGATGCTGCTTCAGTGCGTTTCTCCCTGTGGAAAGTGTGCAGAAGTCACTTCTTTCAGATTCACAGGACTCCCCAGAGATGAAAAACACATCAAAGGTCCGTGTGGATTTGTCATCCCTCCCTCAACATAAAGCAGGCTGCAGTGCCAACAGAGACATCTGTGGAAAGACTTCTCCATAATCCAAAGGGATCTGTGTCACATTCACTGATGATGCTTTGGCATATGAGGGCTGTCTCCCAGTGGACCTTACAGCAAGAACCATAGCCTCATACTAAACTCCTGTTCATTGACACAGCATGTCCAATGCTTGCAGCATGCCACCCCATGGTGGTCTCATTCACACTCTGTCTTAGTTTCTAACAGAAGTTACTTCTCTCACAGTGTCTGGTATGAAGCTGTGTTTTGTTCCCAGAAAAGAAACAACTGATAACACCTGGCAGTGTTGAACACAGCCAAGGACACATTTTGTTCCTTAGTGAAGCAGTTAGAAGGCATAAGGAGCTGGGAATTGGGAGGGGACAGGACCAGGGCAGCTAACCCAAACTGACCAAAGAGCTATTCCATACCACATCACATCATGTGATTTTTACGGAAGAGAAATCGCTCTTGCTCGGAGGGAGGGGCTGCTGGCCGGTTGGGTATCGGTTGTTGGTCCCTTGCTTTGTGTATTATTTCTTGTTTCTTATATATATATATATGTACTGGTATTTATTTTATTCTCTCTGCTGTCTTAGTAAATAGCTTTTATCTCAACCCACGAGTTCTACCGTATTTATTCCTTAATTCTCTCCCCCATCCCACTTGGGAGGGGGGAGGGTGAGCGAACAACTGTGTGGGACTTAGCTGTCTGCTAGGTCAAACCAGGACACACTCTAATGGGGACCTTACTTTAGATAGGGAAAAGAAGTGCCTCATGACAAAAAACAGAGTGAAAACAGAGGAATAGAAAAACTGCTTCAAAACTCACCATTTGTGATCCATCTCTTTGTGCTTCCAAACTTTCTCCCCAAAGCTTTGCCCAACTGCACCAAACCAGCCTATCAAACATCTTATAAGTTTGTTTCCCTTAAAAATCTCACAACAGAGTATGACATTCACTTGTAAATTGAAATCATTTTCTTCCTAGCACACAGTGATTGTAATCATTATGCAATCTTGGTAGAACATTACCATTTACATATTGGATACTGTAGAACGGGCGGAAATCTTTCTTAAATCATTCATGAAAAAAATTCAGAGATGAAGAAGCTGAGCCTGAAGTTTTCAGACTTATCAGAAAATACAGTTTCTTAGAGCCTGGAAACATCCCAGTGTAAAAGATTTTAGGCTTGTGAAAAGGTAACTGTGCAAATATACAGGCCCTGTGTAAACATTAAATTATTTACAAGCTTCTCTAAGGATTTCACTTGGACAGCTTGTTGGCTCGTCTTCACCATCATTGTCATTATTTTCCTGTATTTGTGCTTGCATTGTACATACTGGGTTCTGAGGACTGCAGTGACTACCGATGCACTTCTAAGTGCAGGAGGTCAGCAGCGAGCTATTAGGCAGCCCACAGCCCTTTGTACCAAAGGAGGGTGCTGCTGGCCAGGTCTTCACAAGCTTCGCTCCCAGTCAGCTCCCTGCTTATTCCTCATCTGTGCTGTGTGACCTTCAGGGTACAGCATCAGCTACAGCTCTCATCTAGACATTTTGGGAAACAGAATGGCTAAGGGTGGGAAAGGTTTATTTTAGGCTCGAGGAAGGGTTGTATCTGCTGGTATTTATTGTAGCATGGGAAGAGTAATTTGTTTTGTTTGTTCAGATTCCACTCTAAAAATAAACAGCAAGGCAACCAGAACCTTGGGCATCTTTATATGGTTTTGCCAATGTAAACAAAGTCATTTTGATTTGTGCGGTACCTTTAGATAGTAGATTCATTAAATCGTCAAAATTAGGCCAGATTGAAAGTCATCTTCTAGGGTTCACAAGGCCTTTCATTTAAAAACTGACAATACTTCACTAACATAACAGATGCTGAAAGCCACATGAGGTATGTAGACATCTTCTCTAACTGAGAAAACTGAAAAATAAATAGTTTTGCCCAAAGCAGTACAATGAAATGGGGCAGACCTGACAACAGAACTGCAAGTTGTCTCCTGCTTCTGTCCATATAGCCTTCCATTCTGCCTAATCTGAATATTTATATCAATTATACTATTACCCTGTTTGTACGTGACTTTTTCCTAAGAGACATGATTCAGATTTGGACACTGGAATCACTTCATGTTAAATTTGAAATTTGAGGTGAATTTTAACATTGAAAAAAATCTGAGGAAAGGGTGTCTCTGATCTCTGAAGATGAAGGTTGAAAAGACCCATTATATCATTTTTGCAGATTATTCATAGTCACTAAGTGTTGTTTTTCCCCAAAATCCTGTAATGGAACACAATCAGATCTCCTGAAAAATACAGGCTAAAGAGCATTGTTCATCACTACCTGTCAGAGAGCAAAAAGTGCATCAGTAATGCAAATATCCAGGTTAACATACAGCTGCAGCTCTACTCAGATGTAAGTTCACCTCTCATTCACATTAAGACAACTGTCTTCATGTAGGTTCATGCACACCAAATTTATGTCCACCATTTTTTAGGAATGGTTCTAGATAATTTGGAGCCAAGCACAGTCTGAAGGCCAGAGCACAAGGAAGCAGGCTAATACCAGCTTCTTTCCAGATCATCAGGACTGTGAAGGCAGAAAGGCTGGACATTCCCACAGAGATCTGTGAGAGCTGATGCAGGGCAGGAGGGCACAGTAAGTCCTTTCACCCAACCCACATGAGCACCACCAAGCCCATGTTAAAAACAAGGTGAGGCAGTGCTACTGCTCTTCATAAAGTACATAACTTTGCATCTGGCCTTGCCATAGCATTTCATGGCTTTGTACAGTTACTTCCCAGGTAATGGAATCATGCTAAACTCAAAGCCCAGCACAAAAGTACAGGCAAAAAAAGGATGAAAAATGGTCCTTTGCCATGTTTGCTTCTGCCTGACAGAGAGGCAACGTAAAGCCTACATGTAATCTTAATAAATCTCACCCACATCTCAACACCTTCCCTCCATCATTTCTCCAGCAGCCAGGGTTCCCTCCAGACAAAGCGTGGCCTTGTTACAGCAGCTCCCTTTTTCCTTTGTGCAGCCAGAACAGGATCCAGCTCCCACCACAAACACTCTGCAAAAGATGGGCTGTATGCCTTCTGATGCAAAAACTTTGCCAAGTCCACTCCTAATGATCCCTTTCGTGATGAAAGTGCCAAGTGGCTGTGGGACACGCTGGCTTTTCAAGCAGGCGAGACGGGATGCACCACATGCATCCTAGTGAAATGCCTCTGAATGACCACTTGTGTCAGCAAGATGAGTGAGGAAACTTTTAGTATAGCAGTTGTTAGTCTAGGCCCAAACCAAAGGCACACTCCCTAAGTCTGGTGATTTTCAAAATCCAAAGCCTCATCTAAAAAGTTTGCTAATTACCCCAATTTTTGTAACAGGCCAAACCAGGACACTGGATCCCAAATAACCCTCTAACTTGGGTTGGCTCAAACTCTGGATCCAATGTCTGTGGTGTGAGCTAAGGGAAAACCAGAAGGGAGAAGGAAAAAAATCACCCTTACTTCATGGATCCTTAGTACAGGGCCACCTCTGATACACTTTAAAAAAATATATAATGAGACCACTATAATATATATTCCAGCCAAAATTCTTGGCTCCCAAAATCAGCTTTATATGGTATGCAACACAGAAACACCCAGGAGACACTATAAGAACTTTGACAAGGCTAATATTAAGCTAGAACAAAACAGAACTACTGGCACCAACTCCACTCAGCTCTTAAGTAAACTTGTCCCATTAAAAAGTAGCCTCTTAGATATTTTCTCTCTGAAGTGTATAGTAGCTTATAAAAAGCAGGAAGAGTTGCCAAGACATAGATGTGTTCAAGTACTCTTTACCCTCATTAAAGAACATTCCCTGGCAGCCAGCAGCTCAGAGCGCTCCAGTGAACCAGATTTTATAAGAGGAGTGTTTACGGTGGTGTGAGACGTAGCTGGAAATCACGGTGCACCGTAGCAGCCGTGTACTAGACACAGCTGTGTTTGGGGCCTTACCAGCCAGGGCACAGAATACAACAGGCAGGACGGTCAAAGAAGTTCAGAAAAAAAATAAGTGTTAAGAAAACAAATGTCAAGCCTCTCTGCTCTGTAGGAAGAAAGACACCCAGAGATGCCAGTGCCTGAAGAGGACTTAGGTAGGGGAACACTGTGGAGGACCTAGGTCTCACTTCCACTGGTTTCATACGTAATGCTACTTACAGAGATGTCTTCAAAGCAAGCAATTACATAATTTAGCCTCTTAATCTATCCACTTATTTCCACAGGAGTTAGGAGTTAAACTACTTTGTGGATCTGATCTTTACCCTCCTTTATCATTTAAAGGTTATTTTCCCTTTTCATTCCAGGGTCCAATCTTCTTCCTGGGGACATTGTCCACTGGAAGAGGAATCAATTAATGATCTAATACAGAAGGTCTTTTCATCCTTTACACCTCTAAAGAAACAGGAAGGAGAGGATCCGCGCTTTCTCTCTCACAGTATGAGTGCTGAGTGCATGTAGGTACGTTTCTCTTGAATTTCTCATTTTTCCTACCTGCTACCAACTAGTCACTGTTTTCCAAAGGCTTTTCAGTTTCATTTGAAGGATTCCCAACTTATGTGCTCTTAAGCAAGCTGTTAGTTATTCAAACCCTTCAGTCTGCATACAGAAATACAATTTGTCACCTGCTTATAAATACATGCTAGCTATCAGTAGCTACACAGCCGACCTCATTCTGCGTTAAGTTTTGGGGAATCTAAAAGGGCACAATTTATATTTTGTGATCTCACAGAACAGTTAGTATCACTGAAAGATAACAGTTAATATCACTTAAGTTAATATCACTGACGATGCAGAAACTGTCCCATGTGCAACTGTGTCAGCTACGCTTTACCAGAGCAAGGATAATATGGTTGCAAATACTCAGCTAAGCTGTCACAGCCAGAGTAAGAGAACAGCCTGTGCAAAATGACATCTGGGTATGTAAAGGCATGTGAAGAGTGAAACTAGCCCCAGAGTGCAGTGAGTGGAACTTAAAAACAGCAGAGCCTCAGATAGTCAGAGCAGTCACCCTTTGATAAAAGACTAGAGAAGCAGATAGGTAGACTCGCACAGTATCTTGTTCGCTGCACAACCAGTCAGAGAGAAAACAAATGAGAAAATTTTGTCTGCATGGAAAATGCATGAAAAGGAAAGCCATAGCCTGGCACCTTTCTGTAGGATTTTGACTCAAATTTCAGGGATGTTCAGAAGAAACAGAGACATGCAAAGATGTACGCCATTTTTGGGGTGGTTTTGGTGGGGTTTTTTTGTTTGTTTTTTTAACTGTCTTAATCTATGTTGTTTGGGTTTTTTTATTGCTAGGTAAAGTAACAGAAGCTTGCTTTTAGAATGCTTACAAAGACTGCGTGTGAGGCATCATAATTTTTTTAAATTATGACATAACTTCAAGAGGTGGATTATCAATCCAGAGTTGCCATGAGTCAAAGTTCAGGATTTGAGGATGTCATAACTCTGAAATAGATCAAGGAGTTAGTCCAAATCTTGGAGGTCTAAGGTGGCTGAATGGTAAAGCTTCATTTCTTTGAGAAGATGATAAGGTAACAGAGCTTCCAAGAAGCATGCTGGAGAGAGCAAGCAATGCACCAATGTTATGGCCTATTCAGACTGTCTAAGAAAATTTAGAGCAAAATTTGGCAGCCTGTAAGGTGACCGTCTATACACTTTTACCAAGCTGTGATACTATGTGTTTTGCATTAGTGTATTAGTGTATTCTGTGACCAAGTTATCCAGAAATGTTCTTTAATGTTCCTCAGGAAGAAAGGGAAAGGAGTGGGAGGGAAATCAGACTATTTTTATATGGATAGATATATAGACAGCTAGATAGATTTGTCCTTCAAGTGAATAGGACCTCACTCTGAACCAGGAAAATAGCTACAATTCTTTCCGTGGACTTGTCCTCTAGCTGAAGCTCCACAGGAAACTGTGACTTCTTCCCCCTCTGTTTTATCTGCCATGTTACATATAGAAAACATCCATAATATCACAGATTGCTTTTATTTCCTCCTATCAAATTGCTGGCTTTTTTCCCCTCATGTCAAATACAGTTAGATTGTACCCAGCATTCAGTGTGCCTGCTAAAAACATTCAGATATGCTTACATTGAGAAGTAAGTTATAAAATGTGGACAGAACAAGTCACCGATATTTTTATTCTTCTAAAGGGTCATTTGAAAATGTGACGTTTTCCACTAGACCCTAACACTGTGAAAAATGACAGCTAAAGTGTCCTACAAACAGCTTTGGTCATGTACATATACTACCCAAATATCCCTTAAGTAAAACAAAAATTCTTTCCGTGGTAAATAAATAGATTTGTTTTTCCTTCTCTTTTGCACCACATTACCTATTTTGTTCACAGAGAATATCTTAAAGAGTTGGCATTTCTGTGTTATTTTGTAGAAGACAGTGGTACATTTCTCACTACCTACAGATAAATGTAGACTCAGCATCTACATTTAGGAGAGAAAAGGATTCTTGTTAGTGATTATAAATGGTTCAGTTGCTAGTTATAAATGCTCACCAACAAACTGAAGTTTTGGATAATGGCTCTCACACCAGAAGAGAGATACACAGGACTGGTTGGGTTAATCTCACCCGAGGAAACCCTTTTTTCCAGGCTATTCATTCAGTCCACAGTCAGTGGAGACACTTCCAGAAGACAATTCATCTGACCTGCCTTAGATTGGTGTCCTCAGATGGCAGAACACTCTGCCTGAAAATGTGCTGAACGTACAGGAAGCCTTGCCCAGTCATCCAGGTGTTAGGTAAGGCAAAATTCACTGTAAAGGGCTCTACAAACTGTTGTAGTTCCTCTGCTCTGTGGCATCTGCTCACAAGAAATAGTAACAATTGTCTGTGAAAACCTCTACTAGGTTCCCCACTGAACCCATCACACTAATAAACAGTATTTAACTAGACAGTTCAGGCATTTTAGAACGCTTTGTGCCCTCAAGACTCTGGTGAAAGTGGTAATTCAACTCCTACCAAAGCTTCTAAGAGAAAGGGAGTCTCTATTGCTCTTTTCATAGAGGACATTGCACCACGGGGTCCTTTTTCAGGACCAGGGCCTCCTTTTGCTCCTTTGTCCCTCCAAGATTCACAACTTGTAGGACCCACGCAGCCTCAGTGCAGAACACAACAGAGAAAGCTCAGCAACAAAAGAGACCTCACCATTCTCTCCTGTGACGAACAAAAGGTTCCACATCCAAGTAGGGAATGCATTTCAGCCTCAGGAGGGAGCTGTACAGGGATGCATTAAAAAAGTCACCAACCGTCTTGGCCACCATGACAGCCAACATTATCAGTAGCAGGGACTGGACATCATTCGTGATCTCTACCTAAGGAGAAAAGAGAACAAAAGACTTTCCATTTTTTTCATACAGCTGGAGACATCAGCAATGGTTGCAGAGGACTACCTGCTTTTTTTCACAGGGGAGCAGGAAGCAATTTTGTTATCCTGCTGGTGCTAGAAGTAGAAGGGCAATCCCCCTCCTTTCTAGAGATGGGAAATCAATCAATGCTTCCACCAAAAGGCCTTGGCTGCTGCAGTGACAGCTCCCCCTCCCATTCCTATCATCTTGAGGCACTGCACTGACATTAAAATTCATGTCTGAGTCCCGTATTTCAGGTGACTTGTAATAATTTTGCAGTATCAGAGAAGGGTAAGTAGATATGGAGTAGCTGGATTGTTTTAAATAGCTTGGCAGTGTGACAAATATTAAAAAATGCAAACAAATCCAAATATTTTTCTTTCTTGCTGAGCTAAGGAGATATAAAATTGTTTTCCCATACTGCTGCTTCCTGACAAAACAAGCTCCCTGTTCAAATATCATCTTGAAGGATGCCAGAAAAGGGAACAAGAAGCTTTCAGCAGAAGGCAAGCTCAGGAGATCAAGCAGCAGGAACATCACACAGTTACCATGCTGAACAACATTTGGCAGTACAAGGTATGGTGCAGACATCCTTTTCCCTGGGATCATGAATCTATTAATGTGGCACTGCAATACCCATTTGTAGGGAAGCAGAGTGCATTCCTAGGTTATGGCACCTAAACCATCTTACCTATGTGTATTTGTGATTTCTCCCTGCATAGTTAAGGTATGGACAGATGAGTGGCAACATATTTAGCACGTTTTAATACATTACCCTCCTCCTTCAGCTATTCAGTTTTGCCTCTGCAGTTGGACACAGCCACCATACTGTTAACTCACTGCAATGCAGGTAGACTGAGTCCCCCTGTCCTGCAGACATCTAGCAGCTGTGGTGGCAGTGACTTCATGAAGCACACCAGTACGACTGCCTCTGAACAAAGGATTCTGAGTGAATCGTTGTATACAAAGTTAAGAGTAATGTGAATGCACTTAATCTCTTTAAGCTCAACTCACAACTAAGTCAAATATTTTTCTTCGTAAAAATGACTGCACAGAAATATTCCCTTTATGCTACCTTATTAAAGGTTTTGTTGTTAAAAACTTCTATTCTCCTTCCCATTATTTCCCCAATTCTATTAAAAAAACAAAGGGGGGGGGGGTTATTCATTAGAAGTTATCCTAAGATTAAATATGCAAACTTTTCTCCCAACGTTAAACTTCTCTCCAATTCAGACAAAGCGAATTGCAGCACGCTGCCGTTTAATAGACCTCATTAGCTGGAGTCAAGTTAAGTACTCCAAGCGTCCACATTCAAAGAATGCCAATAAACACATTTCTGTCTGATAAGCTGTAGCACATTTATCCAGGCTTTATACATTTACCCTTGTGTCTCAGTTCTGGTTTCAGAATGATAACGTCGGGGGGATTTAGAATATATGCTAACAAGGGACTCATACGGCATGTTCTGTTCTGCACAACAGGGTCATGCAACTGTCCTTTCTGCTTGGACAGAGCTAAGGATTTCTAATAACACCACAGCATTCTTTGAATGTTTCTTTAAACCTCGTCTTTGACTGTTTTATTTAAAAACACCAGGAACATGTCAGTTGAAAGGAAAACAGCAACTGTGGGATTTTAAGAATTGCTTCATCATATCTGCCGCAACTCATTCACACAGATGGAGACTCCTTTATTGTGGATTCCTTTTTAGGTTATTTTTAAAGAATCTTGCTATGGGGAACTCTTCTGGAGAAAAATAAGCATTAAGAATTAGCATTAAACACACTCTAAAAATCTATAAAAGCATTCTAAAACTCTAACTTGAAAAACTCTTGAAATTCACACTCTGTAAACATTCTCAAGCAATTGCTTTAACCTATACAGAAAAAAATTCCCCCAGAATATGGTGAGATAGTGCTCATTAAGTAGTGTGGACATCATTACTACAGTTCCAAAAATCAGTAGAAATCCTCTAGGCATGGGCAAGAACTAACTACAAGCTGGAAAACTCAAGCCACGTGCTCCTCCTTTCTTCCAGCCACAGGAAGCTAGGCATCCAGCAATTGAGGTCTCTGCCAAAAGGGACAAATGAAGAGGCTACCATGAAGGCCAGCCCAAGCAAAAGGCACAGGCAGGCTGACTACGGGAGGCAGCAAGCAGACATTGTTGCCTAATTTGTCCAGAGCACAAGAGCATGCCTAGTGTGCCATGAGAGCCTTGGGGAAGTGAGGTGAAGGGGAGCACTGTTTGCTCATCTCAGAAGCTACAACTGTGACCACCTCCAGAACATCAAGAACCAGAAAACTGGCTTTCCAGGCTCTCCTCCTTGCTCTTTACCCCATTTTATCCCTTCCTCCTACCCTCCCATCCTCTAGTGGGAACAGCCAAGCTGGCCTGGCCTGCACTCTCTTCCTTTATTCCCTCAAATATTCAGCAGCATTTTACATCTGCTGTTGAGAAACTCTGTGGCTGGTGCTGATTTTCCCCAGCACTGCAGCCCTCCTGAGTGCTGGGATCCATGGGGATCACTCTTCTCTACAACACAGCACTGAGCATTTGCAAAGCAGACACTCAGAGCAAGTGCCTCTGGGCTCAGTGTTGAACTTCACTTCCTCCAAGAGTTAATGCCTGCCAAGCAGAAACACTGTTTATCTTTGGCAGGCCAGCATGGCTGAGGTCATTAAAGAAAGACATGTTAAAAGCATTTTGAGCAATATCTTCTATATGTTACTAAGTTGAAACTTTGGCCAAAACAGAGCAACAACTGTTGTCCTGAACTCTCACTACAGATGGAAGCTGGAGAGTCAATTTTTATGATATGAAATTTTCTTGGAAATAGGTAGTGCTAGAGCAAAACCTTAAAGCAAACCTGCAGATGACTTAGAAATCAGTGATATATATTTGAAGCACAGCATGAAGAACAGATAAAATCATTTGTAAGATATCAAGAAAACTTTGCATGAAAACATAACCCACTGTGTGAGAATCATCCTTTTCTTACTTTTCCACAACTATTAACACATCAGGCTGTGGGCCTACAGATACTCTACTCATTAGTCTTGTCTGATACTCTACACCTTTTTCTTGTCAAGTGCACTGCCTTTCTTCCTGGTTTTTGTAGCTTCATAACAATGCTCTTGACTCTGCTATAAGAGTTATGGGATTCTACAGAGAGTGATAAGCACTCCAGGAGTTTAAAAAAAAAAATTGATCCACTTCCAGCAACTCAAAGACGAACACAGCCAATACGGTGTCTCACACTTGAAGCTTGGAGATTTTCTGCATTTGAGAAAGAAGGGAATGTTTCTTTAGTCTTACCATCCATCGAAAGATGAAGCTGTGCATGTTAATTGTACATTGAGTTATTTGTGACATCGGCCTAAAGCAAAAGTTTTATACAAGATGGACTTGATTCCACATCAAGAGAGCTAGAGGAAACCTTATGTCCTGCTTACTGGGGGTTTCAAGGTATAGAATAAAATGTATTAGCTATAAAAGCATATCAAATACAAGAATAAACTCCAGAGATCAAATCAGAAACGCTGGAGAAGGGAATTGCAACAAAGAAAGATTCACTCACAAAAGCACAGTCACTCACGTTGTGAAGGTATGCCACTCAGCAGTGAAAGAGAAGGAAGAATCCAATAAGACCTGTCAAAAACCTGTAGCTAAAAGCTAAGCCCATTAATGACAGGGATGATGGCAATGCAGCAGCCAAGTTCTCCTTAGGGCATCTTGATGAAAAATCAAGGAAGGCAAATTAATCCAAGAACTGGGAAAGACTCAAATCGTCTTACGCAAACATGTGGACAGGCACAAACCTACAAGCACGCACACACATACGTGCACTCTGTAAGGCTGTATGAGTAGTTCCTGTTCAGAGAAGGGCCATCTGCTCCCTGCCGAGAGAGACAAAGTGCAGAGCCTCAGGACTGTCTGCACGAGGAAGTCAGCGCGGGGGCGAGCCTGGGTGTGAATTTACTGCGCATTAGCTACCCTGCACTAACTGCCCATTTGAGTACTCTTGGCACACATGAAGCGAGAAACATACTTTGCCTTCAAAAAGGAGCAAGCCTAGCTCACACAAAAGCACTCTGAAAGCTAACTGGCACAAAAGCACTCTCAGTAGGTGCTAGAAGCACCCACCCAGGGAATTGGTGCCAAGCAACCAGCACGTCATAAATTCACGCTGGCGCTCCCTGAGAGCCCATTCTGCCTGCAGACAGGCCCTGGTGAGCACAGAGCTGCTGCCAAGCAAGCCCAGCCACCGCCCCGCACCATTAGGAGCCCATGTGGTCCAGGGCTGGAAGACAACACGGCCTCTGCTTTAAAATACCTGTCTGTTCAAACCAGTTCCTAAAGAATCAGAAGAAGGAACAACTTATACAAAGTACTAGAGGGAGAGAGAAAATAAAGGTGGCAAAAGCAAAGGGCAGGAGGAGGAAAGTTGGGGCAGCCAGCAAACGCCTTCAACCCTTCAGCAATTAAATGTATTGATATTCATTCCAAGCCTGCATTTTAGGGCTGCTCTATAGGATGCAATTTACTCTCTGTGCATATTGCCAGATTTTTTTTTTCCTTTTGATCTTACGGGTGCAGCAGGCCATGCCAAAAATTTCTTTGCCTAGGGCACCCATCTATGCAAAGCCAGCAGCGCTAATAGACGCTGGAAGCAGTTGGCGCTGACACTTCATACATCAGCAGCCTAGTAAATTGCATGTATTTTTTTCAATATTTTCTCTATATACAAAATATTGAAATATATCATTTGCACACACATGCACACAGACCACAATTAATTTATTAGCCCAGTTATTCAAAGCTCATTAAATATCTTCTTTGTCACCGAAGGCACTTTTCAACAACCCCCATGGTCCTGAATTTCTCAGGCCTCCACATCATTATAATCTATTAGCCACCTTCATGTTAGCTCTGTTTTATTATATAACACATAATTATGCATTTCATTAACAGCATCACCAGGCACAGAACATCAAAGACAGAAAGGCAGCTGCCCAGGAAATTCAAAAAGATGCAGTTTACTTAAAGCTCACTGTTAAAAACGCTCCCCCACTTTTCAATCAAATGGTGGTTAACGTTTCAAACAGTTTACTCCAGCTCAGAGAACACAGGCCAAACAACCTCATTAGAGGTAAGGCTGCTGATATAGTGAATATTCCATGAACCCTTGGTATTTCCAATAACATAGAAGAAAAGATCACCAGCCAGCTATGTGGTGCAATACAATTTTCTTTCTTCTCCCAGAAAACCACTTAGCAAGAGAGCTCTCTTACTATTTGCAGCCTACAATGACAAATGCACAAAAGAGGACCTATCAAATTAAAATATGTCTACAAAATGAATTAAAATATGTTAAAACAGAAGAGCTGCGTGGCAAACTGAACAAGTGAAAGACAAACTCTGCCTCCTTTCCATGATGATCATCATCCAGGGTAGAAGCAAACTCTCCAAAAGAAATATTTTGTCATTCTTCACAAGCTTACACACACATTGCTGAAAGGCCTGGAAGTTGGAAAATATTTTGGGAAAAAAGGCACAAGACAATGTGTGTCTGAGAGTGAGTTAAAAAAAAAAAAGAAAGAAAAGAGAGTGGGGGAGGGGGAAAGGGAGAGACAAATTCTTGATACTACCAACCAAATCCAATAGTTTTGGAGTTAAAGCTGTAGTTAGCACAAAACACCAGCTCTGGGCAGTTTCCTGGTCTCTACATGACCAGATTTTGTGGAATATTAGACACTTTCCCAGGAAAACAACTTTCATTTCTCTCAGATGCAACCTGAACTTCTCCCATTGATTCAACACACCAAGAAAAAAAATCATCTATGGTCAACAGAACGTTTCCAAAGGGTGGAGGATGTGTAGCATGCAGAAAATTTCTGATCATTTTTCTTCTTGCTCAGGAGCAAATGCCTACAAGGTTGTAAACTGATGGATTGATATGAAGAAGGGGAACAGAGAACAATTCCTTTTTCACTGCAACAGAAGAGTTGTTCAAGCAGCTTTCTTGAGAATAGGAATGTATGTAAATAGTGTCTCCCGGGATTCAGTTATTTGTACTATCACAGCCATTTCATAAACCATGCAGCTCTGCTTTCCATTTCTTTAATCTCTGGATTATCGTCTGCTGGTCCTTAGTAACCTGTGTGTTGAACACTTGAGTCACTTTACTTTCCGCTTAATAATGTCCTTACAGCACTATGAATTACAATGCCATTATCATTATCCACTATTTTCATCTGGGATTAAGCCAAAAGAGGCACCTTCCTCAATATTGATCCAGCTGAATACTCCCTCCATTAATCTCTCCTTTTAAAAGTGAAAAATCTTCCTTTCCTGTGCACTTCACCTTTAAAGAAATCCTTTATATTCCTAGTACTACATCCATTAACTCAATTTGCTTTACTGTATCACCTTATCGCTCATCACCATCACTGCTGGAAATTTTGGAAGTGGGATGCTGCAATACAGTAAACATAAATCTCTTTAAAAGTCCTGCTAGCCCCAAGAAGCTACGCATTCAAGTTCCTCACACTGCTGAAAACGATTATTTCTTGCAGCCTCAGGCAAACAAGACTGTGCATCATGCTCTACAAAGGGTGACACACCCTGGGTAGGTTCACTGTAAGGACTTCCTGCCAAATCTCCAGTGCCAGGAGGATTGCACAATTAGCGGGATTCTTCCTTGCATTCATAACTCTATTAACTATTCCAGGCCATTAAAACGAGTAGGCAGCTTCTAGCACCCCAGAGCTTAATTACTGCCAAGACAGAGCATGAAAAAATGTCTTAGTACAGGGTGCGTACTTTTTAAGAAAAATAGTTCTAATTAATCACACTCATGCATTGTCTCTTAATCCACCTTAATTCATAATGTTCAGTGAAGGCAAGTCTCATCTTTCTCTGATGTGGATTTAAATACTTGCATGACTTTCTCTGAAGCCAACCAACACTTCGTTGATGACTTCTTTGTTTATGGAGAGAACTTTTCCTAATTCCAAGACCAAACATAGCAGTAGGAGCTTGCTAAAGAGAATTTAGGAATACCCAGGACATCTAAGTAATCCCTGGAAACTTATCAAAATCCTCTGAGCCTCAAAGTTCCTCCTTGGGAACTTGGATGGAAGATGCTATGGAAAGTGGAAATGTTTGATTTCTTGTCTCAGTCCCTCAAGGCCTATAAATACACCTGTTTTGACAGGCTGTGGCAAGGGATGCAGTGATATAGGAAATACTGCAGGTGATAGCAGCAACTCTTGCCAAGTTCCCCTGGAAAGATATCTACCTGTGAGTTTTTTGTAATCTGTCTCTTTATCTTGGGTGCATAGTAGACAGCAAACTCTGAAAGGAGCTTTCACATCTGTAAATCTATGTCCCAAGAAGGCAACACTGGTACACATTGGGTCAAGTGAACTTATTAATGAATACAGCAACATTTTGTATGCGTCCTGCTGAATATGCCTAAACATTCAGCAGGCTCACATATTAAGTCTATTCAAATCAACCACTGCACTGTAATAATAATGACCCAGCTAAACAACCTTGTAATTTTTTAACCCATAGTATAGCAGAATTCTTTATTATTCACAAGCATTTTTGTAAAATAACAGAGAATTGCAATAAATCTCTGACAAATCTAAGCAATGCTACAACCAACAACTCCAGAGCACCATGGCCCAGCTCCCAAGGCCTAGGAGAGGTGGGAGAAGGAGGAGCCCCAGGACTATGGGCAGCTGCAGACCAGACAGTGAATCTACCAGGGCTTCGTGAATCTTCCTCACTATTTGATAAATGCTGTATGCCACAGGCTGTGAACTTAATTTCAGCTTTAACTGCAGTAGGAGATTAGACCTTAAATGTCAGAGCAGAAAACTTGCAAAAGCTTGCTGTTGTCAAAGCTGGTATAGGTGATCATTCACTGAGCCTCTAGTTTCTTAAAGAAGTGCGTTACAAAACCTAAGGGACTGAAGCTGTTCCCCATACCCTTCTCTATGGGAGAAGTTTCACTTATTTCATTTTCCAGACAGGCTACTGCCAAAAAGCACACGGTGCTCTTCCTCCAGTTGGAGGAAGTTCAACAGAAAATAGTAGGATTTAATGTATGCAACCGTTTGTTGATTATGTAGTTACTCTAATACACAAACAGTTGCAATTTTATTTTGAGGTTAACTTGAATAAAACAAGGATCAGTACAGCACTACTGTACATCTCCCCTTCTTTGTAAAAAGGTGACATCACTTACAATCAGGTTAGGAAAAGCCTTAAATACCCCATATTCAGACACACCGGGCTCCTCCTGACAGGTAGCCTGAGCAGAGCCGACACTTACCCTTCTACAAATAACTGCAGGCTTGGAGATTTTGGCTACAGTTTTAACTCTTCATTAAAAAAAATAAATCAGACAGCTTAGTAACAGAAAATTAGGCCTTGTCAAAACAGCTTCTGTGAACCATCTCAGGTGTAATCAAAAACATTAAGTGAGCCCAACAGTATTTAAGTGTGACAGGCTGATGCCTTGAACAGTCAAGCACTGGGAAGAGCCTGCCAAATGAGTTTCCAGACAATTAAGCATTTCCTCTGCCTGCTTTGAAGGAAACATGATATGAACAATCTTGAATATTACATTTGCCTCCACTTTTCCAAAAGATTTTATTTCTCCCAACAAAATCAGGTGGAAAAATCAACTTGGCATTCTCCTAGGGAGTTAAAAATGAAGTCTGGCCATGTGAATAGTCCTGATCAAAACTAAATTTGGTATCAAGTAACCCTGCTGGAGTGGTTGTACTGAACTACTTTTGAGCATTTATAATGCTATGTTCGTGTTGAGAGGAGGAAAATTTGAACCTCACTGTAGAGTGAGGCACATACCCCTTTCTTTCCTTTTGGCAGGGACTCTACGGTACAGGCCATATTGACCAGCAGGCCAAAAAGGCTTCCACGTCCAGAGCACATCCATATACTCTTTCTAAGGTCACAATCTTATCTCATCTACACCAACATCACCCACCAGAGGCTGACATGACCTGCTTCCCAGAGCCTCTGTTACTCTCACACAGGAATGGCTCTTCCCACAGGCTCCATGTGATCCAGATTTTCTCTCCAGAGCACCAGGCTGTGTTTGCCCCAAGAGCCTAATGTCCCTTTCACACCCTTCTGTCTTGAGCAAGTCAGAGGGAGGCAAAACCAGAAGTTTCCAAAGCTCTGTTCTGCCAAAGGATGTATTAATTTTTTACAGTCAGTTCTTTTCCTTCTCTTTGTCTGTTCCCTTTTAAGTATTGCATACACCCTGCTAAACAAGGAGAAGAAAGGGAAAAATATGACTTGAGCCTTTCAAATAAATTTTCTTTTCTTTGAACGAGGATCAGGCTAAGGAAAAGCATAAGGTGGGAGTGGTACAATCAGAGTAGCCTGAGGTCAGCCTTCACGATCTATGACCTGAAGCACCAGGCAGCTAACTCCATGCAACTTCTACCTTTCTAAAGTTGGGCTCTGCTGGTTCACAAGTTGCACCAGTGACTGCAGAAGTCACCACTGCCAGTTTGTGTGATTTTTTTTCTTTTAGAGATCCCAGGAAGCAGCTCAGGTCTGGCACAACAAGCTTGCTTGAGACACATCCACATGTGCTCAAGAGCTCTCTCATGATAGTTCTTTCAAATTTCAAAGTGAGAGAAAAGCCATCTCTAGCACAGGTCTCACTAGCTACCCTTTGTGTTCCCATCTTGTGGAAAAGGAGAAACAATGCACATGTTTTCACAGCTTCTCCTCAGGGCCTGACTCCACGCAGTCTTGCTCCCAGCAGCTGCACACCTTACACCAGGATTCACTGTCACCACCATATGCATCCCAGACCCAAATTTATTCCTCTTGCAAAAATAAATAAATAAAGATGAAAAAACAACAAACAGGCAAAACGTTTACACTGCAACAATAAAAGATGTCCTGCCCATCTGGGCAGAGGGGAGGCCATGGTCTTCCTTGGGGATGTGCCTCTCTCAGGACCCGCAGGAGGAGCCTCCTTCCCACCGACAGACCTTGCTCTGCAGAGCAGCAGCTGGGCTGTGCGATCGCTTGCTCCTGTTTCAACTGGGTCCAAGAATCAAACAGGGATTTCTGGCCATAGGCCCCCATTCATTAGAGCAACCGGTTACATGGGGGTTTTAATTTAAGATGATAATAAACCCCTCAGGCTGGAAGGAAAAAAAAAAAAAAGCAGTAAGCTTATTGTGGTAGGTTTTGTCCCAGAGATAAATAATTTTCCCAAAGTTTGGAAAAAATACTACTGGCAACATTCTAAAGGTTTTTAAGTTAAAAATATAACAAAACTTAATGGTTTCAGATGCTTTTCGTGACAACGTAACTGAAAAATGCCTTTAATTTGGAAACAAATTAAATTTGGCAAAGAATTAGTACATAAAACAGCCCAATTGCATTCTGTAATTTGAAAAAAATTAAAAACAGATAAGATACTGTGAATTAAAAATAACTTCTGAACATTAAATTCTCATGAACTTTCATTAAAGTTTGTATTACTTGTCCCAAATGTACAATTCTATGTTGTAATACACTAGATGACTTTATTTATAAAATACCTTTAAAGCTACTGTAAGTTAGAGCCAGAAAAATGACTACATAAAAATGTTATCTTCTCACATTACTACTGCATTTCCAGTGTGTGTATTTTAAAGCAGAAATGCCGTCTCCACTTCAACATTTCAGTGCAGAACTGAACTTTCTAAAAGTTCAATGCCAATTGAATCCATGTATAATTCAGGCGTATCTGTTTATTTTACTGATAAAAACGTGGTGCCAAAGCTGAAACAGCTCTTTTAGAGATATGGCTGGATTCTCTTCTAATTTGTGAAGTAGAGCAAGACTAACTACAGACCAATCACGGTCCTATGGCTGCAGTTCTTCTTAATGGATGATGAATGAATGAATCAGAGCTGACTTGTTCTGATGTTCTTGGGCTGAGTTCACAAGGCCACCATCCAGAAAAAAAGACAGTTCTCCTGTTTTTACCTACAAGCATATTTTTTTTTTTTATGGAATGATCCAGTGACTTGACAAATTGTTTATCATCCCTACAGGGCAGTATTTCTTAGGCTAAAACCCAAAAAGCTTTGATTTAGAACACTGTTGTGGTGTCTCATGAGAATTTTATAATTGGACCTATGTAGGCCTCTCAGATTAAACTACATCTCCCATGATGCACCATCCATTGCCCCCTCCTTCCTGGAACAGGCCAAGAACGTCTCTTTGGTGTTTCATGGGAAATATTTAATCTCTTATAGAAAAACGATAACATGAAACAACAAAATCTTATGGCAAGATATTTTAAATAGTTTTTCCTTTATTTTTGTTCCTCAGCTGTTCAGCTTTTTGATAAAAAATATAAGGTTTGTATGAAAACAAATCTGAAATCCTAATTTTCTGTCAAAAACAGAGGGAATTTTTTGGAAATGATTCTTAATGGTGTTGAAGCTGGAAAAGCAGCCTATTGCAGACTTCAGTTTTTATAGTTGTTCTCACCACAAAACTAGGCACTTAAACTTTTCCTGTTTTTAAGATTTTTCACATGAAAAATAAACTGAATGAGCAGAAAGGAAGAGGGGGATGGAGGAGGACCGGGTGATGGGATTGGCCCCCCTCAGAACGGAGGTAGAGATTGCAGAATGCAAGTGGGTGTTAGTGTTTGACATGAGGAGGAGCACGGGGCAGTGCTCCTGCAGAGCAGCCAGAACCATTGAATCACAGAATGGTTTAGGTTGGAAGGGAATTAAAGATCATCTAGTCCCAACCCCCTGCCACGGCCACCTTCCACTAGATCAGATTGCCCAAAGACCCATCGAATCTAGCCTTGAGCGCTTCCAGGGATGGGACATCCACAGCTTCTCTTGGGCATCCTCCCTCCCTTCTCAGGTAGCCTTTTCCTTTCTAGCAGGATGAGTAAACCAGCCGTAAATAAAGGGTAGAGCAAGCAGATAAGCAGATTGCCTCTGAAAATTGGGAAAGTCACTCATGTTCTGAAAGATGTGCAAAACATCACAAAATTCAACAGTCAATCCAGAATTGCTATTAAAATACTCTGTTATAGAATAGAATTGTTTGAGTAGGAAGGGACCTTTAAAGGCCATCTGGTCCAACTCCCCTGCAATGTATAGGGACACCTGCAGCGNAGCGCTTCCAGGGATGGGACATCCACAGCTTCTCTTGGGCATCCTCCCTCCCTTCTCAGGTAGCCTTTTCCTTTCTAGCAGGATGAGTAAACCAGCCGTAAATAAAGGGTAGAGCAAGCAGATAAGCAGATTGCCTCTGAAAATTGGGAAAGTCACTCATGTTCTGAAAGATGTGCAAAACATCACAAAATTCAGTCAATCCAGAATTGCTATTAAAATACTCTGTTATAGAATAGAATTGTTTGAGTAGGAAGGGACCTTTAAAGGTCATCTGGTCCAACTCCCCTGCAATGTATAGGGACACCTGCAGCGGGATCAGGTTGCTCAGAGCCTGGTCCAGCCTGACCTTGAATGTCTCCAGGGATAGAGCATCCACCACTCCTCTGGGCAACCTGTTCCAGTGTTTTACCACACTTATCATTAAAAACTTTTTCCTTATATCCAATCTAAATCTCCCTTCTTTTTGTATGAAACCATTTCATTTTGTCCTATCACCAAAGACCTTGCTAAAGAGTCTGTCCCCTTCTTTCTTATAGCCCCCACTTTAGATACTGAAAGGCCACTATCAGGTCTCCCCAGAGCCTTCCCTTCTCCAGACATTCTCTTCTTCTAGACTTCATAAGAATTTGCCAGAAAGAAAAAAAATGGCATGGTAATGGATGTAAGCTAATTACATGGCCCCAAAAGATCACTCCAAAGAGCACAGTGTCAATGATTCACAGAGGTGAGCAGGGGAAGTTCACCAACGTGCTACAAGGTATAACCAGGTACCAATCAAGACCCAAATACAGTCATTGGCAATCCAAGCCATGGCTCTCCAGCACCACAAAGGGGGAAGCTGAAGTGGAAAACAGCACAATGCAACTGCTCACAGCACGTTAAAAGGTACAGCTATATGGACCTTTTCTTGCATCCCATTAGGTGAGAAGAAATCCTAGAACGTAAGTATTATGAAAGTATTAACATTTACAACTAATCCAGGTGAGACATATATCACAAGTATTTTTGCCTGCCTAATGTAGAAGTTATCTGTCTTCACCCATTAGCTCATGGCTTGCTTAGGAGAAAACTAATATGAATTGAGGACAATTCCCGCCCCCCAATGGTCTTTTTAGCAACAGCACAAACAAACAATGCCGTGAGCAGTCAGGATTGTTTTCACTGGCACTAACTTTTAATGCATCAGCTACGAGATATAATCTGACAACTCCACGCAGCAAGGAAAGGTTCATAATTTATACTTCTTATAGCATTTTCAAAGCCATCCTAGCTTCTTGCATCATCAGCACTGTAAATGGTTCAAAATGCAGCATTTTGCATCCTATAACCTCTGGGCAAGAGAAGATGCCAGGCAGATTTTACATGTGTTTTAAAAGTCTTGTGCTTGCTTTTCTAACATCTTGCATCACCATTCTGCTCATCATATAATTCCCCTCTAATTAGTTAGATCACATGGTTGCCTGTGCTATATGCTTACATCGTGTATGTAAAATAAGGTGTGCCTCACATCTACTATCATAGTGCCCATGGCTGATGCTCTACTTCAATTTCTTGTGAAAAGACTCAAACTTCCTGTGAGTCTCTCAGAGGAAGTGAGGAGGGCAGCCACAGAATTTGTAACAATGCATCCTGCCTATAATTTGAGGTAAGCACATTTTGTCTGATTTAGAAGTACTGACAAAATCCAGATGAAGGGATGGGGTTAGGGTTTAATTGCTGCTACCTGCTGATATTTTATTGTGCTAACCCAAGATGACCTGTAACACCACCGTGAAGCATTCCGGAAGTACCCAAATGGTGCAAAAATTATATGTGCAATTCAATGTTCAGTGTTTAATTTCGTAAAATCACATAAAAAATATGAAATTTCCTTACTTTAGGACAGCAGTCACTTACAGCAGTGTAGTTTACTATATGCCATGCTCTGACTGTGTGCCTGCCCTGATACAGGCATCAGAGAGCAGAAAGCACAAACCCTCATCTCTGAACCTTCAGTACTGTCTTTTATGAACCTGCTGACTTTACATCCAGCTTGTTATTTCTGCCATATTGCAGAAACAGACAGACATCAACAAGCAACTTTTCATAATGCTCTGACCCACCATCAGATGGTCGTTTTATTTCAGAAGCAAGATACTGTTCGTTAGCACAAGCCATTCATTCACAGCAGCCACACCCGCCGTTAGCGAGAGAATAAAGGACCCGAGGCGATTTAATCCCCTATGGAGAGTTTCCTCTGGTTTATACAATGACATTGTATTTCCCCTTCCAAATCCTAAGGAATACTCTATTTTCTCCTTTATCCTACATCTGTCAAAAGCCTGATATTTCAGTGTTTCATACTCAGAGGAGGTTTTTGAGTCTTAACCTTTTCACAATTAATCTCATTCCCCATATCCACTAGCACAGATCTCTGTGAGAAATAAATTAGGCCAATAAAATGATATATTGTATTAATTGTGTTTAAACAGAACAGGCAGGAGAGTGGAGAGAGTTAGGGCTACTTCTCATTGTGTGTGAACAGAAAGGAAGACAATTCAGAGAATGAAGGATCCAAATCCGTGTAAATGAAGCCTCTCACTGCAGCTGGCTGCTGAACATCTTGCCTATGGGACCATCACCAGTACTGAACAATAACACCAATCCTAGCTAGCTTAGCACCATCCTCTTCCTTCAACCCTTGCAAGGCAGTGTAATTAAGAGGTAAAAATACAGAAGGAACGATAAAAATACAGAATGTCCTGGAGACAAACCACTCCATGTAGGAAGATGCTATTCCTCTTCCTACACCTGGATCCCTCTGGGGCCAGAAAGCTCAGGACACACAACACAGAGGTGAGAGACAGAAGGCTGTGGGAAGACACACCATGAGGCTGGTCCTTGTGCTTGCCAAGGAAAATGTCACCATATCTACCATTTGCCACAAGTTGCTGAGGAGGATGAGGGTCAGGTGTCACCATGGGGGGTAGAAAGAGGAAGCCAAGAAAGAAGAGGTGGGCAGAAGCCTGTGGGGTCTGCCATGAGAAAAAAATAGAAAGCGTTTTACAAACCTGTTCACTGCAAGTCTCACATTCATAACTGTTTCCAAATGGAAGGCTGTGTGAAAAGCCAAAGCAAACATACTCAATTCTTTTTTAACCCATCAGACAATATAGGAAAAATATGTGCAGTTTATGGCTTGAGGGCACAACCTCTTAATTATGTTTTTGCATTGTCATGTCCAAGACCTTTTTTCCCCTCAAAAATTAATATTTCCTCAAGCAGTGCAACTATTTATCTTGGATGAACATGAATTGAAACGATCTCCCTGTGCAGAAAGAGGCACAGAAGAGTTATAACATGACACCTAGGGGAATTCAGAACACATTGCAATGCAATCCTAATCATTCTTCTAGTGCCTTTTCAGCTGATTTTTGTACAGCTCTCTTAACAGTTCCCAGCTATTGTTTTGCACGTGCTGTACGTGAATGCTGGGGAGGCACTTGGATTAAAAAANAAAAAAAAAAAAAAAACCAAGTGCAGGTAATTGGGAAAGCAGGAAGAAATTGTAGCAAATAAAATATAGGGTTTTTACTTCTCTGTTACTGCTGAATGAAGTGCAGTTCTGTCATCCAAAACCAGCAAGTGTTCTGGCACACATTCACTTCTCAGTTCCCTACAACGAAGCCCAGCCTCATGGGCACAAAGCTAAGGAAGATGTCAATCAACTGCTTTTGCCCCTGAGGACTTATATCTGCAGCAAGACCTTAAAGTGATGTTTTACAAACAGTACTTCAATTAAGATTTATTGAGCCATTGCAAGAAAATGCAGGCTAAAAATTCTTCTACTTTGGAAGAGACATTACAGTCAGTGGCAATTGGAGCTCTCAAAAAACTTACACCTATTGTTCAGGCACCAATTTTCCCAGCTTCAACATCATAGCTGCCCAACAAATCATACAGATCTTCCAGAAGATGTCTAATACCAATAACATAAGCAAAAATAACAGAATGCATTTGTGCTTAACAGGTAACTAAGTGCTAAAATATCACAAGGACACTGGAGGAGGAGTGTTTTCGTAATCAAATTATTCTTTCATAATAGACAAATTGTTATGTGCATATATCACCTTTCAAGCTAAAACGTCAGAAAATGCTTCCTGCACAATTTACACAGCCTATCACTGAAATGAACCTCGTTCTGAGTGATTACCGATAAACAGCCCCTTTATCAACTGCTGTGCAACAGGGTACTAGGAGAGAAAATCCCCACTTGGTCACTCTGAGTGAATTCCGACATCTGCAAAGATTTTAATGAGAACTGTTTGGGCGAAGGCAGCCAAGACTTGGTTTAGTCATAGGTGAAAGTTCCATGGTGTGAAAGCTTCCCCCTTGTGACCTCAACATCACTTCTGTGTTTACTGAGCTGAATTTCTTCTAGACCTTACAACTCACCGTTCCCAGGTGTTGCAACCGGGGAGAGCTACTATTTTTTGTAATCCAGAAGAAACAGAGATAGTATATTCCACTTCCTTGTTTGTAAACCACTGATCCCAATGTCATTTCTGTAACTAAAAATTATTTAAAAAATAGGAAAACAGATACTCAGATTTCTCAGTGAAAGTGTTAATTCCAAACTAGCACTTCACAAATAAAATGTCCCAAGAAAATTTTTAAAAAGAAAAAAAAAAAAGAAAAAGAAAAAACCCTTTCAGGCAAGCTAGAAATAACTAAGCCAAGAATTTATTTCTCTGCAGTCCAGCGTGTGGGGGACACCATCTGTGGTTCATTTAGCTGCAGCAGCAAAAGCTCAGCTCAATCTTAGCCACAGGAATACCTGAAAATGTAACGTACTCACCATTATAACAGTGAGGGAGATGGTCAGTCTTGACACACCACTGAAAAAGGAGGCAGCTCCAATGGCAGCAAAGAGACCTGGATCAATCCATGCTCCGTATTCATTAGCTTGAGCACCAAAAATGGAAACAAGGATCAAACCAATTATCCTGCCATACAAAGCTCCTGTGTACCTGTATGAAAGAAGAAAAAAAAAAAAAAAATCACTCCTTTTGCCAGTGTTCCTGTTGGCTAGAAGAGCTTCTAGTAATCTGTAAGTCCCAGACTTAATTGATGACTTCTGTAACAACTCCTTTCCCAAAAAAAGCACTGACATCCTTAGTTATTGTGAATGATTACTTAGCCCTAATCACTAGCATGAAACTGCCAAATTTACCATACCTTCAAGATAAAGAACTATCAGCATGCCTTGCTCAATGTTGGTAAAAGACAAATGAGAATGAACCTTACAGGATTACAGTCAAAAGTACAAGTTACAGATGCACACACTGGGATATTTCAGACAAAAAGACCGCACTTCTAGAGGTTCAGCCTCATAATTTCTTAAAACTAAATCTACCTGTGTCTCATAAACCTGACAAGTAAAATACTACAGCCACATAACAAATGAGCAAAATGGAGTAATAGATATTAATGAACTGCCTAAAGCTAACCAGGAATGGAGGTGCGAAGAGAACGCAGGAGTCCTCAAACTAACCATATGCTGCACCGAAGAACAAAAACAAAATGTAGCACAGCTGAACATGTAATTGCTGGGGTGAGACAACATTTCATTTAATATACAATTTAAGTATACACAGCCAAGTGTCAGCTCATGAACTGGACTTGTACAGACATTCACCTTCCAGAAACTGTGGATTATTTTTATATATACCATAGCACATGTATCATATCTCTTATCTGACTTGGGGAGCATCATCTTGCACCACTACTTGTTTTTTTTCCCCCTATTTACATATACAATTGATTCATTTGATTGATAGATGCAGTTCTAGTAATTCTGAAGTGATTACAAAAATTAGGTTATTGTAAGCTGGGTGAAAGACTTGACTATTATTATCTATTAAGCAAAATATACCATGTTTCAGTAATTATTATGTAATAAAAATAATTAGACTTCAGCTTGGAGAGGGATAAGGGAAGAAGGAGAGGTGTGTGGAAAAGGCAGGAGGTTGCACACACAAATTCTGTTGTAGATTTTTTTCAGTATTTGAAGTGTGTTATGTCTGATACCCATCCTCCATCCATGGCTGCTTTCTTGCTGAACACTTTGGTACACACATCAAACCTCTCAACATTACTGTGAGAACTCTGCTCTAGTCTGCCATAGCGTTCTAAAAACTACAACAAAAGACCTAACTGCAGTTTTCTCCAAAGTCGAGGGTGTCAATGTCTAAGATTAAGATTCATGCTATTATGTACATAAGAAACAGATGAAAAGTCTGGATCTGAACCCATGTTTCTACAGTTACAGAGATGGAGCCAGCAGCTGAGACTCTCTGGGTCCCCAAAGGATTCAAATGATCTATACTTGGAAAGTACACAGTTTTGGCTATCATCCTTCTACAGCTATTCTCAGATGATTTTTCTTCATTCTTTTCCACAATTTTAGCCTCTCTTTCCAAACAAACCATCCTGTTCCATCTATACAACCTCCTCCAAGCAATTATAGCTTTGCTATTGCCAAGATGTCAGCTTACAATTCAGGTTGTTGCTACTCAAAACACAGGCCTTTTGTATAGGCAGCTCAAACCAAGATGAACAAAGCTTACAGCGTAGGAATAACCAGGCCACTGGCGACAGCAGAACCTGCAGTCCAGCAGCTGAGGATGAAATAAAATGCCAAAGCAGTGCAGAGAGATGTGTATCCAAATTCCTCATGGGTCCCACGTTTAAAAAGGTATGCGATCCCTTGCTTCCCATTTTCAACTAGAAGCGCAGCAGCTGCAACACAGAGGAAGAGATGTGGAGAGATACAAAACAATAAAAGGATTCTTTACAAAAGTACGTGCTGTATTAGCATTTGCCTAAACCTGATAAAACCTCAACAAAGTACATCAACTAATTTGAGATAAAATGAGAAGTTCAGTGTCTAAAGTATTTTCAGGAAAACAAGGAATGATATTTGTTCTTTCTAGTTTGCTCATCTGTGTGACGGTAATCTTGATCTAAACAGGGAGAAACAGCAGCCATTTAAGTCAAAGAAAGGGCACTGTGCTACTTCAGCAGGGCTCGTTCCCCAACCATTTCAGAGGTAATAATTCGGAAACTTACCAACATATTTGGCTCAAATATGGGATTTTTGATACATCAGAAGGGAAAAAAACTGCATTATTTTGAAAAATGAAAACAAAACAAAACAAAACCCTGCATTATGAGTAAATATACTTGGACATCATGTCCAGTTACATAAATTTTTTGTTCCCAGGCATCAATCACTTAGCTCTCCTTACCTTGATTGAAGGTTTGATTAGAATATTTGACTCCATCTGGACCAACCCATGATGTGTTTGGTGAACAGCCATACTCTGAAATTTCCCGCTTGAATTGACTTATGCTCAAATATTAAAAAGAAAAAAAAAAAACTATTAAATGGGTAAATATAGCTTACCTTAGTATCTGCACAGAATACGTCTATTAGGTGTAAACTTTACAGAGAAGGCCTACTTTCCCTTACACCTCCCAATGAAGTTGTTTCATTAATTAATAAATCTAGTTTTGCTGGATGAATTTATTAATCATTGAATTAATAAACCTGGCTTATTAATGTTCATATTCCCCTGCACAAGCTTCCTGCTGACCAAAAAATAAATAAATAAATAAAAAAGCCACCAAAATTTCCAAAACAAAGAATCACATCACAGTGCCTAAAACTGGGAAAACAGGAAAATCAAGTCTGATTAAAACACCCAGCCTGGCCTTCATCTTGTACCATTGTCACTCTGCTAAACCAGTAGACCAGAAGTCTATCTCTCCTGATGAACAGTTATTTCTGTGGGCAACCACAGCACCCCACAGGCTCATCTGCAGATGGACAATTTTGCACGCAAGCCAGAGAGATCAGGAAGGACTTTGAGGTTCCCTCTTCCACAATAGCATAGGCTATACCAAACCACACCTAAAAGATGTTTGTCCAGCGCATTCTCAAGGCTCTCCTTTGGTAAGTCCTGGCACTAGTTATTTCAGCATTGGAAAACTTGCAGTTTGGACTGCCAGTCATCATGCTGACCATAACCAGCTTTCCTGTACAGCACTACTATTCCTGGACACTTTCTCAATCTCTGTCATCTTGAGCAATCACTCCCTCCAAGCAGGTATGGACTTCCTTCTCCTAGCCTGGGAACTATCCAGCGTGTTTTAGACATCACTACAACCCAAAAAGTAACAACATGAACTCTGTTCCTGGAACAAAGAGCTGGAGATCTGTGGTATTTAACCCACCTGATCCCTGCTCAGAACTACAAAGGAAACTTAAAATGCAGCCAACATCTAGCAAAAGGAAATTTTTTCCAGACCCCAGATTGGCAACCAAAGGAACACGAGATACTTCTCCAGTCTTGTATTTGCTTTTTACATTAATCCAACCGCTCAGAGAATATATTCCAAATTTGTAAAGGTCAATTAAAAAAAATTAAAAACTTATTTACTTCATCCTGCTTGAGAAATCAGATGGTTGTGTAACCCACTTATAGCAAAACCTCAAGTTCTATACAAATGATGTCTTTACTACCGGTAAAAGAGTGCAAATAAAAACAAGCACATCTCAGAATTAATTTGAAACCTGCAGCGATGCCAAAATAGCAGAGAGAAAAACAACAGAAGAAAGCTTTTTGCAAACAAAAGACATGGTTGAGCAGGAAGAATAGAACAGAGAGAATGGCAATGCAGGACTTGTTTACGCACAGACTTTTGTACCACTGACTCTTTCAGTTCGAAATCAGTGTATTTAGTAGGGACAGAAGTATCTCTGGTGCAGATTGGAAGGACTGCACTGGCACACTACATGGGCTCCACCAGGACTTGCTACTGGAAGAAGTCCATTGCTCCTTTACCTCCTCCTGCCTCCTCACAACCCCCTATTCCACCTTCACTTAGGAATATCAGGGGCTGCTGGAAGTGCTACAAAACCCTCCTGAAAGCACTTGTTCCTATACAAATTAATGAGGATAAGCTATTCTAGCAGGAAACACCATCACACTGGCACAGCCACCGTACAGTCCCACCTGGAGCTGCAGCTGTCGTACTGTTATCTGTTATGATTTAAAAAAAAAAAAAAAAAAAAAA
>WBMW01001228.1:79514-136808 GCA_013396635.1 Penelope pileata | reverse complement strand
AAAAAAAAAAAAACCTGAAAGAGCCAGATTGGTACAGAAGACGAAAACAAGATCTTAGTTTTTTCGTTATTGTAGCTATATGGTTCTTACTGGATATCTTAAGATGGCAAGGGTGCCTATTACCTGTTGGATATTCAAGGGTTAATGATTAAAAATCTCACTTTAATTTGAGATAAGCCAAATCCAAATGACCATAACTAAAATCTCACGGTTGCAGTGATAATTCTTATTTTAAATTTCTAAGAACAGAATTCTTTTCCATGTTTGGTCTTGTACCTTATTACAGGCTCACTGGAGACATTATCACTAGCTTCGGCAGATGCATGGCCTCGCAAAGTCCATTACAATTTGGTGTTTAATTCCCCTCAAATCTATTCATTTTCAACAGGATGTGCTCTTTAAAACTCATGGCCACACCAAATGAAAAATTGGCACTAAGACAGTTTAGCCTCTAGTTTGGATTAGTCTGACTATTTTTGATTCAGAGACAGAAAAGAAAAGCCATGAAATTATCGTGGTTTCAGATGTTTTTCCTTTAGAGCAAAAATAGTTTTGTTTTGAAAAATAACATTTTGGAAGCATTTAGTTCTTAAAATAAAAAACGGATGTTGAGGTGAGGAAAAGTCTTTTCCTGTAGCAATCCAAACAGTCGTAGTCACTAAGTCCAGGTAATAAGAGGGTGGCAAAGTTTGTTTTCATAAAGAATTTGTAAGTATGTACTATAGCAGACAGTCCTGAACAAGGTATTGCGAGTCAAGTGGTAGTCTGGAGTAGGTGGCAGGGACAGAGAAGTATATCTGCTTTCTATGTACTTAAATAAGCTGCTGAGAGTGCAGCCACCAGTGGCAAGTTATGCAGCATTTACCACTCATATTATGCAATACATAGCATGCTGCCCACTTGGAAGGAGGAAGTGAAAAACTACGAGCTGGCAGTGACCATTTGCAATGGCTGTGAAATCAGCTATCACTTAACCTAAAATCTGAGCAATTCTTTTTCTGCTGCCTCTAGAATCCTCATAAGTATTTCTCAAGAAAGTTACCTGCACTGCAAAAGCTGTATCAAACTTAAGGATCTCTTCAACTGTACCACCAATAAAACCCCTAGCTATTCAACTCCATAATCTGTCTGTTTACTAAGATAGTATTTATAATTTTAAGTATCCTTCTTACAGTTTGTGCTGTACTAACGGGCACCTCTGATGCGTTTGTTACCTTCCGTGCTCTTATCTAGATGACTGATCTTGTCCCTCAGCCAGCAGCAGCTGGCTGAAGATGAGAATAATCACTGCTTTTCTCAGTTCCAACTTTCCAGTCAAAGGGCACCCCGTTTCCTGCGCGCTTATGTGTATATAAGGTCTATGTACCTTTTAAAGCAAAATTAGTATTCTAGATCGAAAATTTTCTTGGGTGGTGCATACAGCCACATTTCAGACCCTTTAGGTCTTTTAACTTTTCTTGGTTTTTAATTTCTCTTGTTTGTTTCTTTAATTTGACATGCTGGAAAAGAAAAAGCTTCTCATTGGAAAAGTTTGTGTGATTACATTTCAGCAATTAATAGATTAAGTGTGGTTCTTGTCTCTAGATGAACTCACTTTAGATATTCAGTTCTGACACACCCTTAAATTTCTCAAATTTATTAATTTTTATCCCAAATCCTTGTAACAACTGAGAGAAATGGTAAATAATTGTATTTACACATTAATTGCAATTTTAATTATATATTATTTTTTATACTAATTGCAATTAATTCTAAGAGCCCCTGGTGACTCCCCCAACTTACATTTCTGAGTTGTTTCTCAGCTGGTAGTTTCTCACTCTCGTGACAGGAGTGCAGGAAAAGAAATACGGTACATATACAGTGACAGTTGTAGTACATACCTGTAGGCATTAAAATAAGTAAACAAACTATCATGAGATGTGGAAACACAGAAAAACAAAGACAATTGTCTAAAATCACCAGTGCCAGCAGTTACCAGAATTGTCCTTCAGGTCTTGCCCACATACCCCAGATGATCAGCATTTGCCCATCAACGACCAGCAAGGCCTGGATTCACCCATCTAGCTTCAGGCACTAACTCCAATGTGATTTATTAATTGACCTCCACTTCTGTGGCCATCCAAAAGCCACAGCCACCTCCAGAGCCGGATGCTCACTATGTGCCCAGCCTCCCCACCATGCACCACAGCTGCCAGCGGAGATGTGTCCATGTAGGTGCAGGATCTACGCGTCTTTCACTAAGGACCTCGTATTTCGGTTGGTACTTAAAATTATGCTATATCTGTCAAAAACAATCCATTGCCTCCATTTAAATTACTTCCCAATTTTTGAATATTTAAAGTCCTTGGTAAGTATGAACAAAGACTTGCTTCTAACTTGTGAATTTAATGCTTTGCTTCTCTATTAAGGAGGAAGTTATAAAAGGACGATTATTCAAGGAATCAGCAGAAAGAAGATCCTAGACCTCCTAGGAATAATAGACAAGTATAAAACCTAAGTAGATTGCATACCATGCTGTAGAAACAAAGAAAATGTAATTAAAATAGATTAAGAGATTATCAGCTCCTTCTACTAGTTTTTCATATACTTAGTTTGAAGTAAACATGAATGATACCAAAAATGTTTGAAATGAAACACAGCAGGAAGTGTTTTCACTGGTTGTTCTGTGTTCACCAAAAGTAAAGCAGGAGTTTATTTGACACAACTATTTCAGTTATATCTATTTTTAATTTTTAATTCAAGGATAATGATAGACTTCATCTTAGTTTAGATTAATTTGCATTTCTAAGCAAATGAAGATACACCTCAAAAAAAAAAAAAGGTTTAGAAAAAATTCAGTAGACACATAGAGAGGAATTACTGGAGAACACGATCATATTAATAATTTTCCAAGGACAAAGTTTCATACGCTCTGTGGATTGTTACAAAGCAGCTCAGGTAGCACATTTATAGAAGCCCTCAAGCTGAGAATCAAACATTTACAATTGTGACAATTTGTCAGACAATCCTATCTCAAGCCTTTGTTTCCCTCTATCTCCAAGATACTGGGACACTTACGGGCAGAACATTTATGGGAGCAGTTCAGTCTTCACAAAGCCTGGGTCAGTTTTTATTTCTGAAAACTTAACTCTGGGACAGTTCAAATCCAGGTCAAATTTTTGCCAAAGCCTCAAACTCCAATGGCAGCTAGGACAGCTAGAGCAGAGCCAGGGGCTGGAGATTTAAAGCAGTAGCCTATCTTCACAGCTAAATAGAAAAAAATATCCTCTCAAGTAACCTTTTTAAGTTTTGACAGCTTAATATATATGTATATATGCATATATCCTTAAATTGTTCACCCTGCCTATGGAAGCACTAAGCTTTTGGAACAGAAGCATTAGTCAACAAGATTAAAAAAAAAAAAAAATAGAAAAAGAAAGATAGCTCTGCCAGATTCTTGGCAAAACGTTATCTACACTGCGATTTCCTCACAGAGAGCAAGGTGATGAATTGAAGAGAAGCAAATGCAGGCCAAGGGGCAGAAGGGCACTTAGGAAGACAGCTTTGCCTAATCTATGGGCTGAAGATTAGATATTCAATTCCAGTCAAAGGAATGGTACTCCGGGTTATGTTGTGGGTGTGGAAGATACCATGATGGGTTCTTGCCAAGTTTAAATGCAGACTGGTTTATACAAGATTATTTTTGGTTAAAGTCAGTGTGACACAGTTTCTTTTAGTTGCCTGATTATGTGAGTTTATGGAAAGAAAAAAAAGAACTGTATAGTTCTTTCTCAGATCAAACAGTTTCTTTCCTGCTGATTTTTGCCAAGTTATAATAAAATAAGGACTGTTACCCGAGCAGGATCTCCTAGAGCTAATTAAAAAGAAAAACAGTCTTATGAATAAGAGTTCATGCTGCAAGGTTAACGTTAAAAAGCAGCATGTTTGTGTTTTGTTTTTGTTTTTTAATTTAAAAAATGAAGACAAAATATATGAATGGCAAAGCTTTTTTAAGCACCATCGCCCACAAAACAAGTTGTTCTCACAGTTTCAGGTATGATCTGGCAATGCACCCACTTACTACTCCACGAATTTTTGGAGACAGTAAGGTGATGCTCCTGAACAGTGTAAAATAGGCATTTTCTTCATGCCTTTGCTAACTGATCTTAAGCTTAATCCTATAGCATCTCCTAACAGAGTATTCTGTCGTGTCAAGCTTTTTTTTTCCTTGTCTTGTTGTTCCAAAAAGTAATAAGGAGCTGTATGGGGTTTTTTCTGTTTTTTTTTGTTGTTGTTCGTTTTTTTTGTGTGTGTCTAAGTAGCTTATGCAAAGTTATTGTAATGTAATATGAGAAAGCCAGTCCTTTCCCAATAATATGGGAAGTGGTTGTCAAACAGAGAGTTCTGTCTCCAAATCGTTAAAATAATAATTGCTATAAACCTGACCTTTCACAAATGGAGACCCTTTGGAAGCCGCTCTGTTTACACAGGACTAATGGGAGTCACACATGGGACTCCTCATTCTGCTGACTGAAAACTCACCTCTCAGGGATTTTTATCAGGGTTTAGCCTTGCAGCGATCAACAGCACTAAGTCCGAACTCCTCCACAAGACATGGGAGCAAATTGGTAGCAAACAGAAGGAGGCTGGGAAGGGGAAAGACTCTCCCTAGCGCAAAGAAAAGTCATTTTCCCTACCTACTTTATTCACTCCTTCAAACAAGGAAGCAAAAAGCTTCACATGAGCTTCCTCGAGGCATCTCACCTCGGTGAGATGCTGAACAAGCACGGCTCCAAGCTGAAAAGCCAGCATCCTGCCACTAAGAGGAGCTAAAATCCAGTTATGCTCGATGGTATGGCCATGCTCCTGCGCTAGAAGCTCACGACAGATCCCTCCACCTCTCCTCTTCCTTCTAAAGAAGCTCAGGTTTCCTCTGTTGTGCCAACAGAGCCGAAGAAGTAAGAGGCTGCTCTGAGCGATGAGCAGGACTCCGCAGAGGAAGAGGAACTGGACTTCCACAGCATGCAGTTTTCTAGGACTAAACGAAATGCACTCTTTCAGACCTGACAGAGGAAAAAGAGTGCAACCTATAGGAAACTTACACATCTCTGTACCAATTTGTGGAGAAAACAAATTGCTACAACTTGTGGAGGCTTGACCACATGCTTCAGCCTTTAGTCATTCATGCTTTTAGCTCTAAAAGCTTCCCTTCTAGTATTTAAAATACTGTTCTCTACCAGTATCATCCAGGTAACTAACGCGAGCTGACTGCTTTTCCCTGAAGCTTATGTCTTAACATCGTCTTAGAGCAGAGGCTACTTAAGGCATTTCTGGGTTGATGGGGAGGAGAGCATCTATATGCATCCCCCCCCAGCCTCTACTGATCTACAAGTGAACAACCTTCTCTCCAGGAGAGAGGGAAGAACAATAGCATGCATAATTTACATATGTAACACACATAAAACATACTGGTAAGCCTGCCTAAGAGAGGGTAGAAGAAAGGACATTCAGCATGCACCAAAGGTCCAAATATCCCCAAAGAAAGGTGATCTCAACACTTTAAAAGGTCAGAAAGTCCTCCTCCTCCAAAAAAAAAAACCTTCCTTAAAAATGATGGAGGGAAAATTATGATAAACAGGTGTTCGCTAGAGAAACTTACAGAAAAACACAGCTATGCATAGTTTACTAGATGTGCAGTAGAAAAGATCTGAAGGCTTTTCTCCTTCATGTTTAACAACATTCTTAAGTTATAATCAAGCCATAACATTGAAAATTATGAAAATATCCAAAACATGGAAACCTTTTATCTGTACACTTATTCTTCTGATGGCTCCCACAAGATAAAGTCAAACAAAGCCTAGAGGTAAAATAACACCATCACACCTTATTGTGATATCTGAAATTCCAGGATAACCTTCATCAGTAATGACTAGGGATAACTGACCCCAGATACGCAACTACCCACAACTACCCACAGATACTCACAACTTTTAAACCCTGCAGGAGAACAGGAGGGTAAAATACTTCAAGCATTAAAAACAAAAAGTTTCTTCTTTCTTCTCTACCTATACATCCTCTGGAAATTTGTATGTTTCCTCTATACCACTGTATATGGTCAAGCACCAGCAGGTCAGATTCAGTTTTCCACCCAGTCAACTTATGACCTGCCCTAATTAGCCACTGTAAACATTACATGATCAAAAGAAACATATTATTTACTTACAAGAATAAGCACAGTTTCCAACAGCTTGCTTGTTTTTCTAAGAGATGATTTTGGAATTGAATTAAAGAACTGCATGCGTAACTTATTAATTTTTATATTTAGGGAAATAAAGAGAGCTCCCAGAAGACCCCCGAGCATTCCAAGTAGGATGGCTGGAATGAAGGCCAAGATGTGCATGTCCAGCAAGTTCTTAACCTGAGTTGAAAGAAGGAAAAAATATGTTCTGAGCATCCTGCCAGTGACATGAAATATTGCACCGTCTCCTACAAAACTTGACACTACAAAGTAATTTCCACACAAAAAATAAATCTTTCCTTGTGGTTTAGGGACTCAGCAAATTCATTTAAGGCTGATCTCACAAGAGGCAGTGTACTGCTCTTGCACACCTCACAGGAGTGGAGGCAGCAAGAAGACACTGTCATTGTCACAGGTAGATCCATTATCCAGTTATTTGAGTTTCTGAATAACTGTAAAGGACTTGAGCAAGCAATGTGATTTGTTAAGGACAGAAGTGTTCTCTTGGGTCCATCTTTCCCTAAGGAATAGTAATGAACCTAGCGGAAACTTCTGTGATGCACTGCAGATATCACAAACGCCCAGCACCTCAGGTTACATCCAAATAACATGACATGTTAGTCTTAATGAACAGTCTGAAAGACTTTGCTGGGTCAGAGCTTTGCTCACAGTATCTATATCTACCTCATAATTTTGGAAAGTTCATTCATTAAGAGTCAACCTACTTCCATATGCATTGAGAGCATTTATAAAGCTGAAAATTGATGCTGATCTGGAACAACTCAGAATAACAAATCACAAACATAGAACATAATCTGGCAGCTGGAACAGCAATTGCATTTTCTGCCTGATTTCACAACAAGCAGCAAGTATGAGAGCAGTGTCGTGCTTTAATGTTATCTTCCAGCCAACAAAAAGGGATTAATAGATTGGTGGCAATCTATTAAAAGCTGTGAGGATATTATTTCCTTGGCCTAGGCTTAGAGATACACAGCTTTTTGTCAAGATTAGGATCTCAGCAGAGTAAGAGATCATGAAACATTCAAAAAGCTAACTGGCAAAGAGCTGTAGGGGCACACATGAAGGGCTGACTTCAACAAAAACTACACTGGGATAATATATGGGGTAGTGGATGGCAGAAACTGGCAGCCTTCCTTGAATTGCTTAAAGAAACACATAGGCCCTCCGACTGCTCAAATTACTTTTTCTTCCTTTTCTTATTCTTCTTCCTTAATTTTTTCTTGCTCTTCCTCCTATAAATAGCCTACATTTTAACAAATCCACCAGGAGGCTGTACTGAGCAATGATGGTATCTTCTCAGGAGGAGAGTGCCAGGGTTGAAATCCAGTCAGGCCCGAAGAGCTGACCCAGAGGGTGCTGCAGACTGAGAAACCTGGTCTGAGGCAAAGCAGAATCCCAGCCTTCATTCCCAGACACAAAAAGCTCAGCACCTGGAGACACAGTCGGAGGAAGTCAGGAGTGACTTCAGGTGCATCTTGCCTTTTAATCAGGACTATAACGATTGTATGTTTATGTATTGTACACACTAACCAAAACTTCAGTGATACTATTTTTTTTTTATTTTTTTTTTTTTTACCAGCAACGGCATCAAAATCCATCCTTTTCCAAAGGATTTAAAGAGATCTAATGTTTAAGATATTGGAATTTAGAAACAAATAGTTCATTTGGAAGTAGAATTTTGTTTTATTTTAAATTTACTGCAGTATCCAGATCCACCATATTCTACATTACTCCAATCCTGCACAAAAAATAAAAATGGACACATGGGTTTTTACTGTTTTCTCTCCCTGTCTCCATTTTTCCTAAAGGAAAGATATACTGAGATAATTGTTTTAAAGCAATATATGCACATTATGCTGCACATGTGTCACAATATATGTAAAGCCAAGCCAGTGTTCCACGTGCTGGGAACAAACAGTGGCAAGGTGTAGTGTTCTTGTCACAGTGTCTGCCACAGATTTTGGCCTGTCATCATGAAAAATCTGTTACCTACAGAATGAGCTTCACCTTCACAAATAATCCAATTGTCTACATAAAAATAAAGTGAAGCTTTCTGAAAATCTCATGCCCTGGGGTGCAATAAATTCTTCCTGTAACTTTATCCTGCGTAGAAGGAAGCTAAAGAAAACAAATAGTTTTATTGAGAAACAAAGCCCACAAGCTTTCAACTCAGAATTTATGCACTGTAAACTGTGTTGGTTAATGCCACAAAACATAAAAGAAGCAAAATTTCCCCTGAGCCCAATGTTCAGTGAAGTGAAAATATTTTTGGTTATCTGTACCAACTTGAGAGCCAAAAAAAATTCAACCCTGACAGAATTCATGTTGATAATAATTTTAGTTAGCTTTTCCTGCTAACGACACTAAAAGAAGAAAAGAGACAGAACCCATTGCACTTTTCTGAAAATGTCCTGAAAGGAGTGTTGAAAGAGTGATGTTTATGGTAATATAGTGACCAAAGTAAATCTCTTCTCCTCTGTGCATGCAGCTGTCCATTACACAATCCTTTGGCTTCAGCAGTAAAGTTATCTTCAGCAGGCCTGAGCTCTTCCCTGTTCATTTAATCTCACCTTTCTGCCACAAATTTTTGCCATCTTGGTTGTGTCATTGTAACTGTTCGTGGGACTGCATGATGAGTTGGTCTAGAAAATGGATTTGGGTTAAAAAGCAATGTCTTCTTCCATTGCCCCAGCTAAACTTGTGGTAAAGCAACTATACTTCAAATACTTTTGCATAGCCTATGCAAAATCATTATATCAGGTAGCATGCAAATACAAAGAAGTTGCCCCTTTTCCAAACCACAGTGTGTCTGCCTGTGGAAAATATCTTTACCCCTGTTTTTGCATTGCTAGAGAGATACAAGTCAGAAGGAGTTCAGAGACCAAATAAAATGGTCAGGGAATTACATTAATAGCAGAAAGTGGACTGGGATTCATGAGACCAGGGTTTTATTTTTACCTCTCTAATTGACTTTTAAGTCACATTATGATACAAAGAGTATTCAGACAGGAAGTGAGGATCTTGACACTCGCACATCACCATTGAATCATCTTGCAATAAAGGTGAGTGAAAGACATGATAAAAACAACTATTTTAGGTGGACACGAGGTAAAATTCAAAAAATAAGGTCATGTCATGCTGGAAGGAATAAAGGCCGAAGGTCACCTCCGTTGTGCAACCAGGAACAAACAGTGATTATGTTTTTAAATGTTTAATCTGTAAGCACAAAGGAACAGGGACACAGTACAGCAATGGCTGCAGCAACAAAGGAGAGCTCAAGCCAGCCACAGAAGGAGAAGACATTGAACATCTTGTCCTACAATGTAAAATGTGCTTTTCTGCTTAAGTAGGGAATGCCAAACAGTTGTCTTGTATCTAAGTGATTACCAGACATAAAGCACAAAGGCTCCCGTGTCCACTGATCTGATAATCGCACATACATCATCCTTCTTCCTTTTCAGTCCCACTTCCCTGATACTCCCTCAGAAATAATGGTGAGAGAAACAAGCCTAAAACCCTGCATCTATTTCCTCCCACATCCACACAGTACATACCCAAAACAGAATTCTTTTCTCTGCTTCAAAAAATCCAAAATGACCTCTGTAAACAAACCCATAGAGTGAAGAGGACAGCAAATCTGTGGTGAAGGTAGCCATCAAGCAGCAAAAGAAGGTTTGCCAGGCCAGCCTGATGTCCCAGAAGGAAGACACCTCCTCTAGTGTGAACAAGAGCCCGCCGATGGGGGCACGAAATACTGAAGCAATTCCTGCTCCCGCACCGGCTGTAATGAAGCTGCGCCTGCAATAGGTAGAAGCGGCAACATTTGGATAGCAGAAAACAACAACAACTAACACAAACAAACATACCAAAAAAAAAAAAAAAAACCCTCCAGAAACATTGTTTCCTTTTAAACATGAGTCTTATGGTACTGAATTTAAAGACCCAATGGTTCACGTGAGGGTTATTATAGCACATTTAATCTCTATGATCTTAATTCAGATCTAGTCTCAGATTTGATTCTCATGGCTCAAGCTCTTTGGGCTACTTGGCAGCTTAGAAATACAGTGATTTCAATACACTGCCAAGTCCCCAGGGGCTTGTGGAAAACAAATGAGAACGCAATGGTAACAGTAAGCAAAACACCCATAGTGTAGTAAAATTATTAAATAGTCATTCGCTTAACTCTTAGGGGATTTAGTCAGCAGAAATGGGGAAATGACATTTCATTCACAGATTTCCTTTACACTGTAACACTTTTTCATTTTCCTGGCCTTCAGCCTTGACAAAACCCTAATTCCTAGATTATCATGAGGAACACAATGCCGTGTCAGCGAGGTGCTGAACTGGTGCTGAGCAGCGTAATGCCAGGCAGACCTATCATTTCCAAGATATCTTGGAAGCAGTGTAGTCACAGAAGTGAAATACCGCAGGAAAAAAAAAAAACACTTTGGAATTCACTAGAGAATGAGAGTACAAAATAAGAAGTACGAAAGTACAAAAAGTACAAAGTACCAAATGGAAGGCTGCAGAGTACCGAACAGTGGGAAGGATATAGAAAGAGGAAATAACAGTGTGGAAAAGTGTATTTAAATCCAGTCTTGCCAATGGATACCGTGCCAATGTTGACACACACAACACAAATCACTAGTGCTCACCAGCTTGTAAAACTTGCATCTTCTAGATGTGCTACCTCAGACTCGCAGGGGTGATTTGCAGAAATGCTGGGTGTTCAGTACTAGCTAAGGTTAACAAGTACACAAAAATACTCCAGTATTTTTACTATTAAAAATATGTTCTCAGGGAAAAAATGTATATACATATGACCAGTTTTCTGAAAACATGCACCCTGTATTGAGTGGCCTTTCTGAGTTCTCGAAAGTACAAAGATGGGTGGCAATAATGGTAATGGAGAGAAAAAAAGGAAAAGATTATGAAGTTGTGTGTCAAAGCCCTTGCAAGGTCCCTCTCCTCCTTACTGTGTAGTAAAGCTACACAGGCAAATTTACATCTGGTATTTCCCAACTCACAGGTATAGAGTTACACACTATTGGTACGTGGATTTTTACTTTTATGTTGTATCTGCATAGGGACATTATTTTCAGCAGTCAAGAACTCAGAAGGTACTGCACACCACAGTAAAAGCCAGGGGACTTCGCTTGGACATCTTCCACTTCTTTCTCCAGTTATTTGCACGTGCTGTGTGTCACATCAGCAGTGACAATCAATAATGAAATTGAACCTCTCGTACAGATCCGTTACAGCTGCCTGCTGGGTGGAAGCCTTAGGATCCTTCAGCACCCTCGTGCTGGTTGCATTACTGCTCTGCCTGTGACAGTACTGGGAGAGGCACCAAGCCTACGTAATAACTCCAAAAGGCACTGGGGAGTGGGATTTCTTCATCCTGATCTTTGTGAAGGGAGCAAGGTCTTTCTTAGACTGAAATTTCTCTCTGTTGGTCAGAAATAATCCTTAATCTAAAGAGGACTTCAGCACAACATGTCTCTCTGACGATAGTTTCTGCTTGCAGGTTAACACTTCTTTCTGATTAGGCTATATCCGTACCCTGCAGAGTAAAACAAAAGTTTGCACTGCTTCTCTTACCACAGTTGCTGACTCCTTCCATGACAGTTGTGCTGAGATCAGCACATCTCAGGTTTACTTAAATGACTGACCTTAAAAAGGACAAAGGCAAAGGGGATCCTGTATATTTCCTTTGGTGTTTTTTGATTTCCTTGTTAGCTACAGATCACTCTCAGTTGCCACTCATTCAAATTCTTCCTAGTGCTACTTTATTCTTCTTAGAAAATTAAGACATGAGTCTGTTTTTCCTTGCTTTAGATAAATCAGTATTGAATGAGCTTTTGTGTGTGTTTTATATGACAATACAAGAATGGAAACCATCTCAAAGACATAAGCTGGTTATTAATTTCTTTTTCTGGGAACTTATTAATTTCAGTAGAATTGTTCACAAGAGAGAGCTTACCAGAGGTACCTTGCAGACATACATGAGCAGAGGAGAGGCAGATAAAAGTGACATAAGCAATTTACTTGCTTTAAACTAAGAAAGGAAACTAAGGGCCCCCTGTGCACACTGAAGAATCCCCATCATTTGCTCTTTCCTGAGCTGACGCTGTTAGCTTGAGGATAAAGCCCATGGCTAAAACTCTTGCATTTCTTAACCTCTTCCTTTCACAGCCAAGAAGGCCATGGACAAAGGTCTTCAGTATTAATGCATTTTTTTCCACAGAAACAGAACCACTTGGGAAGGATTAATTTTTATTAAGTGAGTTTTGTTCCCACTACAAAGGGATAACAGCAGGAAGACCAAAAGACTGGTGGAGCAGCACCTCCATTCCCACCTGAGATGCGAGAGACTCGCTGGCAGCGAGCTGGGTACCCCTGGAGCACTGAGGACCTGGGGGAGCCCTGGATGCCCCCAGTCTGTATCCTGCCCATCACTTACTTGTCAGCTGAATTCCGAAACCTGGTGAAGGGGAGGTGGATGCCAAGGGTGTCCGACTGCAGCTGGCTCAGGCCACAACCCAGGATAGCCCTAAAAATGGTCATGTACAATTGAGAGCACTCTTCAATAAATTATTCATAAATCAACTCCAGCTCAAGGCAGGGGAGGACAGAGCCTTAGCCAGCGCACAGCAGCAAAGCTCGATTGGCTTCAACAGATTTAAACAAGAAAAATGCTGAACACATCTTTTATATATGCAAAGTCCTGTTGACAAAAAGCAGGAGGCTATTAAAGATTTTCAGCTTCTTAACTGGGAAACTTAAATGGCTTTTATGCAAGGAGTGTTGTGATGATTGATCACAAAACGCCTTTTGAAGGACTGCATGTTAGTGTCTGCCCAAGTGTGATGACATGTCAGACTACAGCCCATCATTTCAATCATCCACCCCCAGGTTAATGACTGTGGCAGGCAGAACAGCTCTGCTTCTGACAGAAGATGTGTAATGATTTAAATTATTACAGGCAGCACTTCAAACTACATTTAAATGGAAAAAAAAAACCCAAACCCTTAGTGAAATGAAATATCTATTCATTGTATAATCTTGGAAGACTTTCCTACAATACTTAAATTAGGGGTCTTAACAAATCTCTCAGAGGCTTTTAGCAACTTACGTGTGTTTATCTTTAATAAAAACGGTAGAGTGTTCCAATTAAATTAAATTAAACTAGCTCTTAATTCCTGTGTTTTGAAAAGGCATCACGTTAATACCACGCTGAATTTCTTCACGGAAATATGATTCAATTCTTTGGCTCATGCATTACTGTTACCAACCTAGCAAAAAGGAAAAACGTCACAGCTGCAGTCTCTGAGCTCCTGGAGACCAATGTCTGAAGGCAAAGAAAACAAAAGAAACCTAAAGGGAGAGCTAACCCCTGGTAATCATTGTCTGAAAGGTTTGTGGCTCCTCTGACTAACTATGCTCTCCTATTTTTGAAAATCTGAGTCATCCCCAAGGGTGCTACACCCCCATCCAGATAAATAATAAATAAATAAAAACCCATTGAGAAACAAAAAATGTGAAGGGATGGTGGGGAAGAGGAGAGTCAGGTCAGCAAAGAGAACAGAACTCAAGGATGAATACTTTCCAAAACCAAAAAGGATCAGAAATAAAACAGTGAACTATCCAACAAGTGATCTACATCACGTTAGCAGAGACCAATCTTACCATCTTTAATCAAGATATGGTTTAGTAATGCTAATTAAGTGTAGTAGGATTTTCCTCCAAATGAGTCTGCCTTGCACAGCCACCAACAGCGCCTGTGCAGGTGGCTGCAGAACTGTTGCCCATTTTGTATGCAGCCACTTGAGCCTGGCATTATTTTTACGCTGACTTTGCACAGATAAAAGTAATTACATGTGGTGCGAAGCAGCCGACATTGCTCCAGAACAGGTTGTTTTCAGGAACAAAACTGACCGCAGTTTTGCCAGCCCAGTCTCCCCCTCTTCCCCAGCACACTGCAAGCTACTTCATCAGTTTTCCAGATAGATGCTCATTGAACTTGTACTGAGGAACCCAGCCAACATTTAAAACACACAGTGAAAAAACGATTTTGTTCACTGCATGGCTTGAACAGTTTTGCTAACAATAAGGAGAGGACAGCACAAAACCAGTGGTGCTAATGCAATACAGGGTGTTTTTGAAGCCAACACTGTCACCAAGAAAGACATTGCAAAGCCATCCATATTGTCTGACGGCTTTAACTCTGGCATTTCTTACCCCAAATGGACCATGGGACCTTCTGGCCCGCAGAAGAGCCCAGAGGCTACAGCCAACACACACGAGACAAAGGTCCCTAGGAAGGTCTTGATGTTAAAAAGATGTTGAATAGAAGTGCCATTCAAATACCCAATGATTTCTGGCAAGCCAGATGGTGAACCTGCTGGGCAAAAGAACTGCAAAGGGAAAAAATAATAAGCAGAGTCAATGCTCATATCCTTCCAGACACATCTACAGACACAGTTTGTAAGTCCAGCTCTCACCTTGCTGTGTTTGTGAACAAGCTCTCTCAGAATTAACAATGCAAGCACACATATAACCTCTGGCAACACAAAAATGTGTGTTCCCAGCAGTGTTGCCATGCTTGGAGAAAGGAGAGAAGACGATCACAGATGAGGGCCCACCTCTGCTCCAAGCCGGGCAGCCCAAGGCCAAAGCCGAAGGCCTGCACACAAGTTGCCTGAGGGGCAGTGCATGTGCAAGCCTGCAGTGCTTGTTCAGTCAGCTCAGCTTCACTTAGCTCAAAATTGGCCAGTTACCACCTGTAGCACAGCAAAATCCCTTTTCCTCACGCAGCTGGACTTTTGGGGAAGTTCAATAAAACATTCACTTTTTCTTTCATCTACACTGTTAATCACCTTTCTGTAACTAACTCAAGTACAGCAGAACAGTAAATGACAGCAAGGCTCAATGCTGTAGCCTTGCAAAAGCACCGATCTGGGCTGCAAGTGATACCCACATAGCACAGCTAAAAGTTCAGTCTAAAACCAACAGTAGTTTTTACATGGCCTTATGGTCTTTGGCTCAGGCCCCTTTCAAACACTAAATTCTCACAAGTTACAACAGTTGTCACTCGTATTTATTTTACGAACACCACACACCAAGTGTAAATTGCACAGCTGCCACCACGGATCTCACCCCAGACAATTTTATACAAGTTACATGCAGTGGAATTTAGCTTTAGGCTGAAGGCCAAAAAAGGCCTCTCCAGTTTGGGTCATAAAAGAGATTATATATATATGCATATGTATAAAGAACTGAATTAAACAATATTTGGAAAAGCATGAGATTTTTTTGCATAAAAGACAACACTCACCAGCACTGAGCTTGAGGACACAAGGGTCATGGCCAGCCCGGAGCCCAGCACACACAGCCACGTCAGGTGGAAGTTGCCTTCCTGCCCAGTTCACAAAGAGATAGTTACTTCAGCACCTGTATGCTGGCTATATGACCTGCTTTGTGATCATTTTTTTGTCCCACAGATTTCTGCAGATAGAACATGTACCAAAATAAAAGCAGCAGAGCAGTTTCTTTTAAAGGACTGGCAAAACAGCAAGCTATAGGCTGACATTCAGAGTTGTCATGGTTTATTTCCAGGACATTTTGCCCATCTGCAAACACTGGAAGGGATGCGTTGTTATTCATCAAAGCCCTTTTGGGAACAGAAGTAGAGTAAAGGGACCTTAAGAACATGCACAAGAAATCACTAAATGGAGACCTCAGGAGATGTGTTCTTAAATAGAGGCTTCAAAGTCATTATCTTCATGAATTTGCAGCTCTTATGAATAAACAGAATATATGTAAGGAAGCTCTTCCTGCTTTATTTTTAACAAAAAGAACATCTCTCACACCATGCCTTCTCACATTTAAAAACACACATCGGTCTCCCTGGGTTTTTGGTTTGTTTGTGCTTGGGCTGACCACAGCCATACTGTCTCCATTGCTCCGCAGCTCCCACATGTTTTGCCTCCTTCTATAGTGTTCAGCTGTGATTCATTGTGTGTGCAGGTCAAACACAACCTTGCATTTCAGAGGTCACAACATTTTAGCCGGTCACCGCAGCCTTCCCGTCAGCATCTCATACCAAGGCTTTTGGGAGTGCATCGTCCAACACAGCCAAACAGGAAAGCACAAAAATGAGTCTTGCTCATCTGCAGCTGAAGGAAGGGTGGGAAGGTTAAATGTCTGGACTGCTCTCAGAGCCTGGGAGAGCTTACCTGCTGCCCCTCTGCATTAGTTCAATACAATAGGACAAACTTCATAACAACAGGACCAGCACTGTGTGCAGTGGTTGTGCCCTGGAGTCAAAGTGTGGCTTCTTTCTATATATTTAGTTATACTTCGGTGTGTATATGTTCACATACATATATGCATGTTTGCATATTCATCCATTGTTTAATATATTTTCTAAAGGTATACTTCATTTGTATATGAAATACACAGGGAAATAGGATTCCAAGAGTATTATATATGCTTTCCTCATGGAAAACTTAAACCTGTCTATTTTTTGGATATTCCTTCAGATACATTTAGCCTCCATCTTCTCCACAGAATAAGTCTTCACCTGCATTTCTCTGAAATGATTGAGATCTGCCCTTCAGCAATTGGCAGTATTATTTCATTGTCTTGATTTCACAGAATAGCAGAGGTTGGAAAGCACCTCTGGAGACCATCTAGTCCAACCAGGGACACAAAGCAGGTTCAGCTAAAGCAGGTTACTCAGAGCTGTGTACAGTCAGATTATGACAATCTCCAAGGATGGAGGCTCCACGGTCTCTCTCAGCAACCTTTTCCCAGGGCTTGACCACAAAGGGGTAGAAAAGCTGTTTCTTGCGTTCAAGTGGAATTTCCTCTATTTCACTTGTCACTGAACACTGAGAAGTGTCTGTCTCTCAGTCTTCATGACTCCCTCTCAGCAGGGGCAAATACACAGTAAGGCATCCCTGAGCATTCTTTTCTGCAGGCTGAACAGTGCCAGACCTTTCAGCCTCTGCTTGCATGATGGAGGCTCCAGTTCTCATTATCTTCATAGATCTTTACTGGGTTCACTCCAGTATGTCCATGTCTCCCTTGTACTAGAGAACCCAGAACTGGCCACAGTACTCCAGATCTGGCCTCACCAGCACTGAAAAAAGGAGAAGGATTGCCTCCTTCAGCCTGCTGGTAACACTCCTCCTAATGCACCTGACGAAGCTGATGGCTGAATGGCAACACTATCATCTGGTCCATCAGACACTGCTTCCTTCTGTTTTTGTTTATGTCTGCAAGTTTGCTGAGCATGTACTCTGTCCCACCATCCAGACTATTAGTGGAAATATCAAAGAGAATTTGGCCCCAGTGTTGACCCCTGAGGTACACCTGAGGCAACAGGCATCCAGCTGGACTTTGCTGCTCATCACAACCCTTCGAGCCTGACAGTTCAGCTACTTCTTAACCCAGCTCACTGCCCACTTATCTAAACTGCACTTATCAGTTTATCTATGAGGATGCTACAGAAGACAGTGATGAAAGCCTTGCTAAAGCTGAGCATAAACAACATCCACCGCTCCAGTCACTTTACTGTAGAAGGCGGTGAAGGTGTAGAAGGTGAAAATCCATGATGACTACTTCCAAACACCTCCTTGTCCTTCCCACATTTAGAAATGCTTTCCAGGATTACTTACTCTGTCACCTTCCCAAAGTGGGGTTGACTGGCCTACAGTTCCCCAGATCTTTCTTCTTGCCCTTCTTGAAGAAATGAGTGACACCGGTGCTGCCCGCAGACCCAAGCCTACAGAGCTACATCCTGCCTCAGGAGCTTGCTCTGGGTTGTGACCTCTGCTGTGTCTGGGGTAGTTTCTGCCCCAGAGCAAAAGATAGCTGCCCCAGATGTGGAAAGAAATGGCATCTCTGATACCAAGTCCGCACTTGGAACGTACCTTAAAGGAAACCTAACCCCTTCTCTTGGGCATCATCAATACCTAACGGAGCACATGCTCCTTTCATTGTGTGTATGCACAAGGGGCAGAAGGAAGGCCACAACACAGTAAAGACTGCCTTCATCAATCTCATAAGAACTCCATCAGATATTATACCACAACGTAAAGTTGGAACAAAGGACACCAAGGCACACCTACACAAAGAACCACAGGATATCTGACGTCTGTATCCACCTAGACAGACAGAACCTCTAGTCAGTTAAAACTTCTTTGCTTGTTTATTGGAAAACCCACACAAAGAGGTCAATCTAACTTTCCTTTTCTTACCTTCAGGTAACTTTCCACCAGGTCCCATTTCAATTTAATGAGAGAGTCAATTATCTGATGAGTCAAAAACCCCAGCATCCCAACTGCTGTTCCGATTAGCCCCATCAGCAGCCATCGATCCCACTCTTTTCTAGAAATGGGAAAACAGAGTTATCTCTCAGCCCACGGAAAAGGGCTGTTTGCTATGCTTCCTCTTATAAATATACAAGTTCCATTTCCAGGACCTTCTGATTATTAACCACGACTGCATGAGCAAGAGGGTGTTTCTACCGCTATATCTTACAAAAGTGTACACTCACAGAGCTCTACGTTCAGGTGAAAGCCATTTCCATTTGAGCAGTGATCACCATTGATTTTTGTCTGCTTATATAAGTTGTAAAGGCAATCTGCTTTCAGACACTGATTGTCTGATGCTATCTTACAACTCATTTACAAGCATCGGTAATTAAGCATTCAGTAGATCACTCAGAACTGGTTTCAGATAAATTCCTGTTGTCTTCTACTGCCACTAATGCACTAACACAGCACTTACACAAACATGGAAGTCTTTACCTCTAGTTTGCATCTTTCCTAAACACGTGTCTCTAAGAATAACTATGTATTGGTAATAATTTCTGGTTTATTTCTAGTGTCATTCAGGACCAAAGCAGTCCAATTTAGATTCAAACGCCACATTTCCTGCATATTACACCATAAAGCAGTGAATTTCAATAAGTCTCAGTAAGAGAACGTTCCCCCAAACACCTGCAAAGACTTCTTTTAAATTCTATACATTAAGTAGTAACATTTCTTTCACATATTCGATAGTTTGTCAAGAGAAAAGAGATAAACACTCTCAAAAATGCTTTTAAACAAAGGTTGACTATCATTTGGTCTCCTCCTTCCTATCAAAATATTTTCCCATGTACAGAAACACCAAATAATGTTTTCCTCATTCCTTCTGCTAGCAGGCGTCTCCCTGCATTGCCCAAATTATCTGTAGCTTAGAGGCAGCATATCAGCATTTGAGGCAAGTTTACCTGTATGTTTTCTCTTGTAGCCACTTCTTATAAACTCCACTGTGTGAAGGCAAATAATCCAAACTCTCATGGGCTACCGGCTGTTCTCTCTCCTCCTCCACCTTGCAGCGATAATAGGCTAAATTGCTTCTGTCGATGCTACATTGCCTCCTGAAATCCTGAGGATGAATCAAATCAGGCCCGTGATCTTCTTCCATCAACATCTCCTCTTCATCATCATTCACGTGTCTTCTATAGGAAAAAAGCGATGACATGACAGTGACCTCCAAGAACTTTAAGATGCCAGCAAGGATGACTTGAGCCCAAGAAGATCAATCTCCTTGAGACTGTGAGACTGAGAAAAGGAAAAACCCAGTGAGGATGGAGTGGCTGTGACGCAGAGATTGACTCCTTTGTGTTTGGGGTTGGTTTGCCGTGGCTATGCACAGACTCAGCACCTTTGACGCAATGAAAACTCGCCCAAGCTGGAGTTCTCTGGTGAAGATGTCACTCAAAGCAGAGAGGCCTTAAAGCAGTCCATGGTAACAAGACTATTGCACCTGTTCCTTATGGCAAGTTCAGATGACAGTGATGTTTAAGCAATGGGGGCTTTGATTGTTTTAAGGAGATGACCACATGCTGTGCTTTGGGCTGCCTGAAGATCTTGATCCAATAATATAATCACACAATCAAAAAAAAACCTAAACCACTAGGTTAGTTAATTAAACCCCAAATTCCCAGTGTTTATATACAGACACACTTAAAAAGCTTTGTTTCTAATACATTTTGCTTTGAATTTACAAATCTGACAAATTTCTTTTAGATAAAATCTAAAAGAATCTAAATCTAAAATTGTATCTTTTAGATAAAATCTTTTCAAGTTGTACAGCTTAACTATTTCTTCTCTTCTGATAAATCTCATTGGAAAAATAAAGAAGTGGAAAAAAAGAAAAAAAGACTACCCAACTTACTACAACTTGTATCTTGAATACTAGCTAGTATGCAAGTTGGCAGTTCAGTCAAAGCAGAGGATTTGTTGCCAGTCAAATATTTACTGTAAAGAGAAACCTGTAACATGCTGCATGTTTGCCTCCTCCAGGGCACGCTTTTGGTTACACAGGCAGAATAGTGAAAGATTGCAGCTGCTCTCCAGTTGCTGGCACATGGATCAATTTGGAAAGACCACATCTGAGATAATGATGAGACACAAACAGTTCCTGGTTGTCAGTTAATGAGTACTAAGTTGTGAGAAGATCTTGACTGAGCATTTAATTTCTGACACACGGGGACTTGTACGATGTCACCTTCAAGTTGTTAGATCAAGCTGGTACAAGTGAACAGGCCATGTATTATAGATCACAGCATCTGAAGCAGAAACACAAAATCCACCAAACAATACTAAAAGGAAACAAATGCAAAAACCCTAAAACTGATGTTACATTCCTAGGAGAAAGGGTTAGGCTGTCATACTGCTCTCAGACAACAGTCGTATCCCTCTCAGTGTCTCGATTTGTTATGGAAACAGGACAGCTGTTGTTCCTCAAACAGGAACACCATCAACACCCCCAGGAGCACACCCAGGCTTTTGCCATTGCTGTCTCTAGGTGCCAGAGGACAGAAGCTGATGACTTTTTCCACCAGACACTAACCCACCCTGATCTCTACAGCATCTATTCAGCAGTACTGCCAGTTTTCACAGGCAATCAAATCTTAAAAAACAAAATGGACTAAGAATGGTTTTCGGATGTCAGTCCCTAGGTTTTTCCCCCCATGTTCTCCTCTCTAATTAATTTAAACCCAGCAGGACGCTTGCTTGTTTGCAATACATTTCATGAAGCTCTGAGAAGCAGTGCACATATGAGCAGGGTCCAAAACCTAACAGCCAGAGAGCAGAGAGATTGGAGCCTGCAGAATAGCACGTCTGCATCCCAGAGTGACACTTCTGCAGAGGACAGACACGGCCTTGCAAAATGCCCACACAATCACAGGACATTCATTCATTGTTTCACAAAGAAACTTGAAGCCATGTTCCTCCTGAATACAGAAAATGTTATTTTCAGAACATTTAGAGGAAGGCAGCAAATACAGATTGCCAGTGGAGCCATAAAAGCATTCTGTACCAGAAATTCCTGTGCGAGAAGCACTCACTGCTTATTTGCCCCACCAGATTTGGACCCCAAACCAACACGTTTTGGCTGTCGGTGTGTGCACGGGGGGAGCATAGTTCACAAACACATCAGTGCTGGACATGAGCTTTCATCTTTCCTCCGCAAAGTACCTCAGAGGGTGTATTATCAGTCCTGCCAAGTCTGTGTAAGGACTGTACTGCTTCCTGCAATAAATTCTCATCTCCAAACATCACCCAAGGATCTCTCTGCTTAACCAAGAGTTCAGTGGCTCAGATTTTACCATGGCAGCAGGCAACGATGGAAGTACACCTCTCAGTGCTGGAGGATAAAACATGAGAGCAGAGAATCCAGGCTGTGACCAGCACCCAGGTTTTCCACTCATTTCCACCAACCTTCAAGCAGCATTAACAATGTAGCATGAATTTAACATCCAAACATTCTGCCACTTGTCTCGAAATAGCAGACATCACACAGATCCTAACCATTCCACTGAAAGCAGCTACGATAGAACTCACAATATAATTACACTAAAGCACTCCTGCTAGGAAGAAATGACCCATCATCCGTATATCTCAGTGACTACACAACATAATTTCCACTGAGTGGAAGCAAGCATATGAAAATCAAGTGAATACTTAATCAGCCCCCCAGTTTCCTGCAGACAGGGAGCCAAGAATTTTTGGGTGGCCAAAGGAGTTGTGTAGATTTCAACTACATGAATTCCTTCACTCTCCATGGCTCACGTGTCTGCAGCTACAGGGCTGTTAGCGCAGGGTACGTGATGTGCATCTGTCAAGTAAAGAGGTGCATGTGTTTGCTGGCTTCTGTTGTAACACCAATTACTATACAGATATCATAAAACCACAAAATACAGTAGAGCATTAGAGATTAATAATGAACGTCATTACACTGAATAGCACAAAAATCCCAAACAGGTAAAATGTGTTTTTGAAATCCCAGGAAGAAACAGTTACAACTTCAAAGAACACAAGCAGTTCAGACGTTTATTATTATTTCAGCAGATTGAAAACACAACAGTGCGAGTTTCTGAAGCGGTGCTCTGTTCAAAGCATCCCACTCTAAAAATCAATGACACTACTAAGTGAGGTGACAGTCAAAGTTTTAAATAATGAGCGTTCAACAGATAATTTGAGTGACAGCTCAAGGAAGCAAATACTTACTGAACAGCAATATAAAAACATCGCTAACTAGAAACATGATGGCTATACATTCTCATTTCACATTATTTCAGTACTTCAAGTTATAGCATTTAAGGAATGAAAATGCCACGCTAACTTAGCATGAGAATTTCAGTATAAATGCAACTCATACATTTGATGCTGGCTGTAAGGACACTGCTGTATGAAATATTTTCGGGTAAGACCGTAACAAATCTATTGTTACAGGTTAATACTGTCCGGTAAGATCATAAAATTTATCTATGAATCTTCATACATAAATATTTTCGGGTAAGACCGTAACAAATCTATTGTTACAGGTTAATACTGTCCGGTAAGATCATAAAATTTATCTATGAATCTTCATACAGAAAAAAAATTATGTAAGACAGGAAACAGTTTGACAAAACACCAACCAAGAGGACTATGATCATCTTTATGAATCCTGAAATCGTGATGATGCAGCGAGTTAAAGATTTCTCAGAAGTGGAAGGTCCCATAGCTCCAAGTGTCCCACCGCACCGAGATGATCCGAAACCGTGCACTCTCCTGCAGCTTCAGTCCAGCAAACAACAGGTGAAGAGAAACTGCAGGCCAGAATAGGCAGGGGTCAGGATACTGGCAATTCACGTGATATTTGGACAAACGCAACAAGGTTTTAACACAGACTCTTGTCATTAATAGCACTGACTTTATTAACCACACAGATACATTTCAGCTTGGGAGCGCTGATCACCAACCACTCAGATTAACTGAGAATCTCAGCGGCCAGCATCGCACACTTCCACGCTCTTGGTGTACACAGCTCCCCATGGTGGCAAGTTTTGCAGATCACAACCTAAAGGGAACGGAGTCATCTCAACCTGCTGTACTTCACCACAACGTTCAGCAATTCTGTGTGCAGTATTATCCCAAAAAATCAAAGGAGATGAACAGAACCAGGTTCAATCCTCTCAGGCTGAATGTAAGGAGTTACAAGTGACAGCACATCTCACCAAACCCTCTCCCGTGTTAAACCAATGATTTTCACAGCACTGGAAAGACTGGCTACATACATCCACTTCCACATCTCCGTAAGATTTTCACATTCCTGCTGTTCAAGCTATTCTCATTTTAACAGTTTTTATGCCTGTAACAATTGGAAAAAAAATTAGCTTTTTTTTCACAGTCTATTCTCAACTCTGAGTTGATTTTCTGTCAGGTTTCTGTTTTCCTTGATAACTTTTAGTTGAAATTACAGCATTTTCCCCTCCCTTTTTAACAAAACCAGCATGTTTAAGAAAGGCAGCAGGAACAATACTGTGAAAACAACCAACATGCAAACCAGCACACCCACACATCGACAGGAACCAAGGGGGGCACAAGCAAGAGCGGGAACAAGCACGGAGAAGTTGACGAAAACCTTCCTTGCTTATGTCCACACAGCTCGGTGCTCCTGAGCTAACAAACACACAATATACTTTTTCTAAAACCCAACATGCACAGTGTATGTGTTATAAAACCATGTTTACATTTCATCCATACTGTATATATTAAAGGTAGAAGGTTGGGTTGCTTTCTGCAAGAAATAGTGAAAAGTCGTAAATCAGTACAGAAAAGATGCATTGTAACAAGAGATCCCAAGCACTGGTTACTTATGCATTATCTCAACACCATCCTTTAAGTTACCCCGTTATGTGATTTGGCACTAGTATAAATAATAAGAGGCTTTAAATATTTATCACCATTTCAAAATAGTAAAGACTGAAAAATATCCAACTATTTGAACATGGGAATGCTATGAGTGTTGGTATACGACATTTCATGGAACAGAATTTACTTGTACATGTTCACAACTGTTTTTCAGTTGAGCAGGAGGTACAGATCTATTTGGTAAAAAAAAAAAAAAAAAAAGTTGCAGACAGCATTAACACCAAGATGAGTACAAAACTGCTGTTTTAACCACTGAATGGAGTGCTCAGTCCTATGGAAGCTGAGATAAGCTAACCCTACTGAACCCTCTTCTTTTCTACTTTTTAAAGGTGTTTTTAAGGCAACTAAAAAGGCATAATACATAGTTTCAGGGAATAACGCAAACACCAAAATAGGTTTTTTGAATAAAAAAAGAAAACAATGCCTCTCCCACATTTATTCCATTATGCGCAGTTGCCACATGCATTAACAACAGTTTTAATTCCACGGGCATTCATCATGTTCTACCAAGTGGTAAATAACTTCCCACCTCACAAATCTTCCTGAAGAGTTTTGAATATAATATTTAGAAAAACTTGTGAGAAACATTCTCGTCCCAGTGCTTCACTTCTGTCTGTAATTTCACGTGCACAGGAAGGGAAAAAACCAACAATTTTCAGTCACTTCTGTTTGTTACAGCAACACATTCAGATTAGCTCAACACCTCCTCTTCTACGCTTGCATTTTCAAGAACTGGAGACTAGAATAAAAACAAGCAGTAATCAGACACCCTGCCTCTGCCACGGGACCTCTATCAGGCAGTCTGCTGCCTATCTTCCTGCATCAAAAGGTAAGAGAACCATAACAAATATTTTAAGCCCTGAATTATTGTCCCAAAAGCTACTGTGTAGGAAATACATTCCCACAAATTCACCATGTATTTAAAAGTAACAGTGTAAAAATAAATAAATACTTGTCTAAATTACTGCTTATTATTATGGTTGATCAAATGATAGGATGCACTCACGTTTTCCTTTAGGTATCCACTGTACAGTAACAAACATTTAGGAGGAGTGTGAATTATGCACTTATTCCACAGTAGTTGAGGGGATTCGCTCCTGACTTTGTCTTGCCAGGTGTGAAGTATTCTCAACTTGCTTTCGGAAAGATCAGTGCAATCAAGGCGCACACCTTGCAACATTTATGTATTTCATTATAAAGGAGTAAGGCACATTAGTAATAATGTGGGTATTTCCAAAGGATTGCTCGCTACATCTTAAGGTTTAAATAGCATGAAATCACCTTTCGTTTCATGCCCGTTTCATAGTGTACTTATCCCTCCCTCAAAAAACCAGGACTTCAGTAATGCCTCAGAGCACGAGGTTTAAACACCGGTTCAAAACTACTAGCAAAATACAAATTTTCAAATGCATTTTGAAGAACATCTGCTATACTTAGAAGCTTCTGAGTTTTGTTCCTCACAAAACTGAGTGAAAACAGTGTTCTACTTTGCACAACACACACATGCAGTCTTGAGAGAAATCAGGCATTTGCTAACAACAAATACAAATCCTGCTCAAAGAACACAACACAAATCAAGGAAAAGAAATCTCAAATTCTGGCATGTAAAAAAAGGCAACACAACATGATAAAACAAATTGCTCGCCAAATGCTGATCAGACGCGGATATTTTCAAACAAGGCAACCGTTCTGGAGGAGAGAAAGCAGTTATACTTTAAAACCATCTTCACATAATAAAACGGCTTGGAGGAGGCTTTCAACTTCATGTAGTAGCCAAAAGCATTGTAAAATTCAGCAACAAGTTACATATACTCTTTTTACCAGCGTGAGCAAAATGGAAATCCAAGACACTTAAAACCACAGCAGTATTTTTCAGTCATCCTTTATATTGCATACCCTGATGTCAGAGCTCAGGTCACCTCTCTCCACCATTATTTTTTCCTATGCAAAACGTGTCTGCTTACAGTTGGATATGTAGATTGGTACAGATACAAACAGTTAAAGTACAGACAAGGGTGAATAACTTGATGATGCAGGATCATCTTTTACCACACACGACCAAGTGACCAACCAGACCTTTTTCATGCTCCGTGAATAAGTCTGGCTCTTAAGTTATGTTACCAGCCACGCAGAAGTCCAAGTATTTCTCATTCTCTCAAGTTTATGCTGTAATTTTCCCAAAAATTCACATCTCAGAACTGCACAGTTCCATTATTTTAATTGATCAAATATAGATTAGCAATGTTAGTGTAAGAAAGATTTAATGGCATCAAAATAATTCAAATGGAAATCAAGTAGGAAAATGTTGCAATGCAGTTCAACCAAACCATCAAATCATCACAAATATCATAAATATAGACAAGAGGTAGCTGCCAGCTACAGTTCCACCAATTCCAGAAGTGCCAAATTTGTTTAAAAAGCATAAATTGACAAATATTAAATTTCTCAATTGAAAGAAAAAAAAACACCCAGTTTATTGCTTTTAGAGGTTCTGTACACGATAGACAGGCAAAGGCATATCAAAGAAAGCTACCTGGCTGTGGATGGCTTTTGATTAAATTTGATTTTTGAAAAGAACTAGTAAAATTTTGAATGCAAATAAGTCAACTCACTCCCACTGTTATATGTTCTCACCAAAATAAACGCTTGCATTTTCCGAGGAAAAAAAAAAAAAAAAAAAAGAGTCTTATTTCCAAAAGCATTAGCTTACTTTCTCATGAGAAATCAGTAACAGAACCAAAACCAGTGTTCCCACCAGACAAAATACAGCGAACAAACAAACACTGAGAGACAACAAGCATTCTAGGTAAAATGGACAGTGGGGCACACAATACATGGAACGCAGGTGGAAATACGATGATCTGTACTACATGTGCATTTTTTATTAAAGCTTCCAGGAGATTCTTTTGTGTGTTTGAGAAGTGGCAAAAGTGGAACAGACAAGAAAAAAGGAAAGAAACGTAAAAGAAGAAAAGATGCAGGAATGCATGAATCAAGGCAACAATTGCCAAAGCAAGACAGAGACCTGAGAGACTTCAGCAGTGTGGTCTGAAAACTGCTCAGAGGTCAAGTAAGTCACTTGAAAGTTATGCTCATTTCTCAAAAGAATCGGGAGGGGAGACGTTGGGGGGGGAAGCAGACGAGATATTTGATTTGGGTTTGAGGAGGGGGGCTGTTTGTTTTTTTTTTTTTGTCTTTTTTTTTCTTTAAATATACAGTGCAAGTTTGTCTAAAAGAAGTGACATTATAGATGACAGAACTTATTTTGCAGCAAAAGAAATACCTTGACCTCTAAAGTAAAGTAAGCATACAAAAGTGGTAAGAATAAAAGGTGCATGTCAAACCAGCAGCAATATTATGTTTGGCTTTCTACTACTTCTGCAAGTTACTGTACATATATTACATCACTATTATAGAAATGGCACAGCCTCAGACACTTTCCACATTTTATTTACATTTTAAGACTAACTTTAATCTCAATCACATATCCATACATTTCCTTTGTTTCACTAAAACTTAAATGCATGGTTTATTAGAACAAAGACTGTAAACAAATATTTGCCATGTCCAATACATGTAACACACAGGAGCTGCTTAACAGAAATTAATCCCCCCATTTTATAAATACAGGTATCAAAACAATCCTGAACATACTTTGTGACACTACTAGTAGTCGGCACCCACACCCTTGCAAAATTAAACAAGATGAGCAACGGTATTCACTGTACCTGCTACTTTAAAACAAATTTTAACTGCAGCTCTTTTACTAAGCAAGATGGATAAAGCATGCCATTTATATTTTGCCTTCTCAAGAGATTATTTTCAGAAACATATATTATTCCACAGCAATCTGACACTTCCTGTCATGCTTTCATCTTGTAAAACCTGAATTCCAATTTTAGGCTATTTCAGGCTTATGCTTAAATGACAGTGCCTTGATAAGAGAAAAAAATAATTGTGCTGCCTTTTTCTCCCATAGTGCCTGAAAACATATTGGGCATACATATATTATATATATTCTTACAAATGTCCAGGTCATGTATACCAGCTGAAATTCTTTTAATGTGTGGGTGTTTGCATTGTGAGATTTAATCAAGACATTAACATGAGTAGAAGGTTGTTGTTTTAAGACAGAAGTTTGAGAATCAGCTAAAATTAATTGTTGTAAGTTTGTCCTTCTGGAGGTTGTGGAAGCTTCATATTTTCTTTGGACATCATTAGACGTCTTAGCTCTTGAAGTACAACTTTAATGCTATAAGAATTTTGCCATTTTGCTAACACTGGTATGCTCCGTGCATCCACCTGGAAAGAGAAGAACAAGCTGTAAGTTATCATGAAATAAAAACATCTCTATGTAAATCACTGCTACTGAACTAAACGTTCTAAGTAAGAGTCTAAGCATTCCCTGACAATTTCTCTGTGGCATAAAGTCCCTATGTTCATAATATATTTTTAGGACAAAAAAAAAACATACACTTGCACACAGACACAGATTCTGCAATAAAACCCATGCAGGTGGATCCCTCCATCTGCGCTGATACTAACATTAGGGAGAACAAAAAGGACAGGGTGAATTGAGGGAGGAAATCAGCAAACTTTGCTAAACTGGAGCCATCTCTTAACAAAATTCAGTTTTAGCAATTTGTTTCAAATTATTCAAAAAAGAAAATTACCTTAATTAAGCCAATATATACATTTGGGTTTTCCTCAGCTCTTTAAAAAAAATGACACACAGTAGTTTATAAAATACCGCTTTAAAAGAAAATTTCCCTTGCTGCAAGTATCAGTTTGTGATTATTCTACATCAACATCATGTGGTGCTTCTGATGTACCAAGAGTCACTTACTTACACTAAGAAATAGCCTGAAATTTTGAAACACTTGATTTGTAATGTTTAGACGTTTCTTAGTTCTTCGCATTCTTCTTACAGAAAATCATCTCACATAGCTGTGAAGGTTACTGGATATCACTTACCACTTTGAATATGAACTGAAAGGAAAGGACATGGACTTCTCCTATTCGTTTATTAAATCTGTGGGACAACTTACACAATCACAACACAACAGGGAGGTTTCCATAGGCAAGCTCAAGTCAGCAACTGAAAGTCAGCTTTGTGAATTGTTTCGGCAGCAGGTAAGTCCTGGCCACCCAGGCCCTGCACAGGGCATCTTAACAAGATCTTAAGGGGCCCTCATCTGTGAATAGCAAAGGAGGCCCATGGGCAAGAACATGGCTATTGCATGATACTGAATTCCACTGCCACAGTAATGCAGGCAGCCCACGTGGCTAGAAAAGTGCTGAAAATCACTGCTTTACAATTTAGGCAGTATAAAGCATCATGAAGTTTCTTTTCTCCTTTTCATTAGAACAAAAACAAAAAAGAACTCCACTGGAATCAGAAAGAATTCTAACGCAGACGTTTTCTTTCTAGATTGTTCAAGCTGAGGCTATTTTCAGAACACCAGAAGATGAGACTAAACCTTTTTCTACGAAGAAACTGATGCCAAAGCTTAACAACATGCTGGCTTAGGTAGCAACGCTAACTCAAGAACCTTCTGCTCCCTCTCACTAGGGACTTTTTTCCTGTAGCAGTTCTACTGTGTATCAGCATTTCAGATGAGCCATGAAATGTTTGTGAGGCTTCTTTGTGATGTGAAGTGATAAAGGCATCCAGTTTTTTTAAAAAACATCTTGGAAAGACGTGCCCAAGCAGGATCTTTGATCCAATTCACAGCTCAGCACTTCTCTTTGCACAAATAAATGTTTGCCTAGAGTCAGTACAGCTGCAAAAGACCTCATATCATCAAACCACAGCATAAAAGGCAGTAAGGTTACTGAATAATTATTGCAAGCATTAATAAGTTACGAAAAGGAAGAGGATCAAAAGGAAAGTTATCTTATACATCAAGATCACGCCAGTTTAAAATAAGCAGTGAGTGTATGCGCTTGTACAGAAAGGTTTTGAAAGTAACATACGTCGTAGAACCACAGAATGGCTTGGGTTGGAACGGGACCTTGAAGATCATCTAGTTCCAATCTCCCTACCACAGACAGGGCTGCCACCCGCTAGATCACTACTAAGACCATCACTGTAATTCCTGGACTACTTCCTCTTCTTTTAACAGGGGCATTTGTTTGGATGCGGTAGATAAAAAGTAATATCACAGTAGAATAATCTTTTAACTGAAAAATATGTTTTATTTTCTGAAGAAGCAGACTGTTAGATAAAACCACCACTGAGAAAATGGGAAATTGACATGAGATTATCTGTGTTACAAAGCAGCAGTTCAATCAAGTAAGGCCTCACACAGCCTGATTCTTTGTTGTGAGGTACCAAGATCCCACAGACCTCTTCCTCTGCAACCCTTTTAGGTAAGATTAAAGCAAGACTCCGAGTTTGTGCAAACACCTGGATCCAATTAACTAGGAATAACATGATTTCATTTCAAAAGTTAGAATAGTGAATCTCACTACCCAAAATAGTTCTCCACATCGAGAATGCAGCAATAAATGCATGAGACCACCATTTTTACTGATAAGAGGTCCTCCAGGAAAAAAAAAAAAATCATGGTGGTTAAGCACCCTGGCAACAGATGAAACAGGTACTTAGATCATATGTTCACTTTGCATATAGTTGCAGACATTTAAGAAATTATTTCTCCATACACATATATGCCCGCACACTCATTAATTCTCATTAATACTTCTCGGCACCTCACCTACCATCCCTCTTCTACTTGGCAAAAAGGAAGAAAATACGAGAGCACTCCCTGACTGTTTTGGTCTAAGCCCTTTGGCAGACCAGTCATTTAAACAACTTCTGTGTTGGTCTGAAACACAACACTGTACTCAGTAGCTGAGGAGAGATCATACATCACTGACCTCCCCCAAAATCAGTAATCTTCCCAAGCAAAATAGAGGAAAAGGTCACAGTAAATGAAGCCAAGGACCAGGTAACAGCTCCAACAGAAGATTCCCAACCAGGAGAAATGTGCACTTTGGAGGTGCAAGCCCATGCAGTAATAAACACATGTGGTTTTAGAAGACAACCAATAAACCAACATGAGTAAGAAGAGAAAAGTATATTTAGACTTCAGGAGGTTTGAGAAAGAAAACTAATATAACTATCTGTTCAAATAAGGACTGAATTCGTAAAAAGTAGTTGGAAAGGCAGTTGCTCTGGGACTCCCCCAGTGAATGTCTGTGTTCAGTCTCGCAATTCTTCTTCCATACTATCACGCTTTTCCTTGCTTTTGTAGTCTATCTCCAGTTTAGAGATCAGCCTCATTTACAGCACTTAGTGATTGGTCACCACTGATGTTTAAACGGTGCAATTTCACAGACACTGGCTGCACTGGAATATGAGAAGGGATCACTTCAAAGTAAGCTTTCCTTTCTTTTTGGCTGGGAATTTGTAACAGCAAACTCACAGACCATAAACTCTATTTTAACAAAGTTATGAATGCTTTCTGAGTAAAGACTGCTGCAACATAACATTTTGTTGCTGTTTACCTCAAGTCTCTTTTTGCAAGTCACCAACTTTTTTGATGACATCTTGCAGCAGTGAAGATTTTGGCTCAGGAACTGCATTGCAGAATGCATTTCCAATTTAGACAATATACAATAAAATCACTTTATGAAGAACAACACTAAGATATATGGAAGGTTGACACAAACTATGTAACGCTCAAATCACACAAAAGCATCTAGGTAATACTGAAGTATGCATTCTGTTACATAGAGGAAGAAAATTCTAGATCACATAAAAGCTAATAAAGCTGAGAACTGCGATCTCAGGACTACTCTATTCTAGGGGCACACAACTGTAAATCTAACTTAGAAATTATATATATTACGCTATTTTCTCTAAATTACTGAAATATTCTTCCAAAATGTTGCCAAGTATTAGGTGTTTACAATGCTCACAATATCTTTAAGGTAGTTTAAAATAGCAACAAACTCCTTTGTTTATATAAACATACTCAAAGCAATAACTGGACAGCAGTTCACAGAATTATAGCTGACAGGCTCAAGTGAATTTAAGAGAAACAAGTACTTCCAGCTGTAAGTTGTATTTAAATGAACATAAGTGACTGCAAATCCTGCAAGACAGACTGTTAAAAAATACTCTCACAGATTCAAAGATTAGACATTCTCAAAAGATCATGGGAAAATAAATAGCATGCCAGAATGCAACCTGTGTTTCATCAACATAGGATACAGAATTTTCCAAGAGAAAAGACTCCACTGCATTAAGGACAAGAATTTAAACACAATTTTACAGAGACACCATCAGCACAAAAAAGCAATTTGTTCAGCCCAACGTAAGAACTTGGATCAGCTTTTCTGAACTTAGTTCCCCAGTTCTGTACACAAACTCAGTAGCTCCATAGGCAAACTGAAAAGCGGGAATCCACAAAAACTAACTTACAAATAAGAAATGCAATTTCAAAGGGATTCAAAGAACCTGTTTGGTCTTTTGATACAAAATGCCCCAAAAGTAGCACTCTCCTTTTCTGCACTAAATTTATCAAACAGCAGTGTCTGAGATATACTGCTGATGGAGAATTTACTTACAAGCAAAATTCCCCTCTCAAAATAATCAAACAAGAAGTCAATCCATTTCTAACTGCCTGTAAGGATAAACTCACCACACATCTGCACTTCACATGCAAAACCTAAAAGCTAAGGCTAGCCTCATTAGGCCAAAGTTAAATTGAGTACCTAGCCATCTCTCCTCTCCACCATTCACACTTAAAAGAAATTATTACCCTTTAAGTTCATGCTTGGGGCTCTACTTTTACTCTGGCAGTAAATGGCATGTACGTTCTGAGTAGTGTCATAATATTGCTATGGCAGAATTTCTCCTGTTGTTTCTCTCAGGTTTCTTTTCTACAAGTCACCAACATCTTTCATTGACACCTACAAGCAATGTGATCAAAAGCTGGTCACGTGTGAAAAACAGGCTGCAGAAGTATGGATAGAGCTTGTCTGAAGACAAAACACTCATTTCCCATCATTCCAAGAATGAAGCAAACTGTTTATGATCTATTATATGAAAGATTCAATGAGAGAGCAGATTCAAAAAAACAAGGAAATAAAACAGGAAGCAGAAACGTGAACTGTTCCAAAGAAGCTGAAGGATGCTTTAGGAGAAAAAGCAATCTAAGACTGTGGCTCAGACAACAGAATAAGCCTTGCAAGTGATAGGTTTAATTTCCGATTTTAACAGACTTCTTCAGAGGTATGGGTCAAGTTATTTTGTCTTCCAGTATTTTCATCCATTAAACATTCATGCTTTTATTCTGCTTTCCAGTATTTCCAGTAAAATGTGTGAATATTTTATTGCATTAATTCAGCAAGTGAATTTCACCGTAAGATAGCATCAATTAAATCAGCAATTCTAAAGCACTAAAGCAGGTTGCACACTTCTATTAATGCCTTTATTTTCAGTTAAATCGAAATACAGCTACATTTACAAAACACCTAGTCTGGAGGACTACAGACTGCATGCCTGTTATAAGGATTATCTGTGTAAATATTTCTACTGCTAGCTTACAAAGAATGGCTGAGGTAGGAAGGAAGAGACCTCCAGGTCCCTCCGGCCCAACCCCTGCCCAAGCAGGGACACCCAGAGCAGGGTGCCCAGGCCCATGTCCAGGTGGCTGCTGAAGATCTCCAGGGAGGAGACTCCACAGTATCTAGGCAGCCCGAGCCAGCGCTCCACCATCCACACAAGTGAAATACTTCCTGATGTTTAGATAGAACCTCTTAGATAGAATTTAGATAGAGTCCCTTCCATTAGAAGTTATTCTGTTCAGCACAATCTCACTGCCCTTATGTCTTGCCTATTCTATAACATATCTAGAGACATGACTTTTCTATCCACACAGAAAGCTGACTTGAAAAATAAGTGACTTGACCAAACATGAAAACGTGGGTTAGAGCAGAGCTAAACAAACACAGCTCTCCATCAGAATTCCAGTTCTGTGCTCTCAACTGTAAAATGTGCCCCCAGTTTACCCGACATATCTGGCACAATTCTAGTGAGCACAATAGCAAAATAAGTTAAAACACAAGAAACCAGGACAAAGGGCACATTAAAAATCATGAGTTTTAGATTTATTAGTGATGAAAACTGTTTTCATTAGAAGTACAACCTAGTCCTACTTAAATCCATAAAATGTAGAGTTATGCATGTGCATTGCAAATCCTTCATAAGGTATACTAGCTTCTAGAACCGTTGGGGTAAGATTGAATTAAGTTTTGGTGTAAGCTTATAAATGTATTAGAATCAAATTTTCCTGCAGCAATGACTGAATTTCAACAGTGTTTTAAAACTACCAGTCAAACTTCTGGTCACAATATTCAGCCCATTCCTCATCAGGCTGAGGGAGCCCAGACTTCTCTGAACACAAGCTTCAACCAGACAGACTCAGTAAACACAAGCTTTTAGGCTCTGTAGGTTTGAAATTTTGCTTCTGGAAACAAGAACCTATCTTCTCAGGCCTGCACAGATGAATTAATGACAGCATACTTCTTCGCTGCCTCAGAATAATACACATTACTAGGGAAGGTATGAAAACACTATTATACCAAAAGCCCTACTGCATTCCAAAACAGCGGCTTTGGTTGGTCATAACCTCTTAATAAACACAGATATCTAGATTACAAGCTACAGCTGGGATAAAGAGCAACAGCTGGTTTGTAGATAGCAATTTTAATAAGATCTTCAGATAGAGGTAAGTTGTTGGCTATGCAAGAAGAACTTTCAAATCTATTTTAAACTATTGCTGAGGTGTTAGTGCACTGCCTTTGGGTGACCTATCAGTACACTATCTTAACACCTACAACTGCTCAAACACACCCCTAAGAATGCAGTTTATTGCAAATGGATCTTTTACGTGAAAGTGATTACCATCTATATTAAAAGACCTTAAGAGGGATGCTTAAAACCTTCTTAGACTTAAATAAACCCAGCGTAAAGAAAGTATGAGTTTAAATACATCCATTTGTTACAATGGTGTTACTACATCCAGAAGACGACTCAGGCAGAAAAAATTCCATTTTTAATTAATGCAAACATCAGATAAAGTTTGGATACTATAACAAACTTCACTGACGAAATAAAAAATGGTCCTGAGCACTGCAGTACTCCTGTTAGGACATGAATCTACTGTCTTTTTTTTTAAAAAAAAAAAAAATAAGAGAAATACATGGAAAATATCTATACATGGCTTAAACATTCTTTTTCCTGTGCAAAATTAAAATCTCAAATTTTATTTAATAGAAATGTTTCAATATTATAAATAATGCTTGTCTTATTGATAAGCCACTGAGAGCCACTAAAATATTGTAAATACCCTAAGATTTGAATGTGCGCAAAAGGCAATCAAAATTTGATTTAAACCAAGTACTTCATACTGTAAAATTGAAATATGAAAACTCTACTCAATGTGCATATTCCTCATCCAGGTTTTTCATTGAAATAGTTTATAGTACAGATTAACAATATGGTTGGTCTTACCATTTCAACTTACCATTCCATTGGAATTATTTATTCCATTCATATTAATTTTAGTTACAAATCTAACTGTAGGAGGTGCTTCTGGATATTTAGGTCCACACTCTACTTTCAGACTGTATATTCTGTTTTCATAGTTTGTCTAGAAAGCAAAAAGACAGACTAATGCATCTTAGTGAAAGCTGAATATTCAAAAAACAAAAAGCAAAAGCAAGAAGAATAAACATGAAGAAATACAAAATAATTATAAATCCGTTAATATCATGTATTAGCTGATAGTATTGGATTACTGACTGATATTCCACTATTTTGGTTATATTGATTAGCTGACAAATGTCTAAAATATAATACTTGACTGTACCTTACAAAAGATTTTAACAATAATTTTTTTCTCCATTTACGTTTACTCTTACCCCTCCTAACCATCTGCACTCTTGGCACACAGGAGAGGGCAAAGGGAAGAAAGTCATCTTTAGGTAAATCACCTAGGTAAATTTCCTTCTTTCCTCCACAAAAAAAAAAAAAATCTAACACTGCAAAAAGAAACAAGGAAAGACAAAGACAAGGATGCAAATAACCAAAAGAACAGGATGACAGTATTATTTATAAAAGCATTCTAGAAGCGATTAACACTCCAGATGATATCCAAGACCGCCATAGCTGAGGATATCTAAGCAAGGAAATACTTCGAGAGGAATAATTTTATTTTGTTTTTTAAAAAAAAGGTCATTTAAAGCTTGGTTTACCAAAACATTTGTGAATTTCAACAGTACAGTTAAGTGACACCTCGTCTGCAGAAGACACCACTCCAAAGCGACCGTGAGACAGTTCACTCTTTACCTGTTTCTAAGTGCAAGTATATCTTGAAAAAAATACAATTAGAAATAAATACAATTTTATCTTTTTTTCTTGTCAAGTTGGACATGCATGAGAGAAAGTACCAGTGGCTCTGCTGGTCACTGATGCACATGCCTCTGAGCTCCAGAGGGAACATAAACCCAGCTTCTACAGCTGCCCTCACATTGGCACAACACATTCAGCTCCTGTTAATCAGCCACAACAAGATGCTTCCAAACTTTCAAAGAGTATCAATTCTAAGCTGTTCTGCCTAGAAGAACCTGGAAGAAGTTGTCACTTTCTCCAAGTAGAAGAGACAATCAACTTCACTATCAAATATCAAACAGCAGTTCACTCTGCGGCCAATCAAATGGCAGTGTGGAAATCAGGCTGCTGTAGCATCTTAACTGTGTTCTAAAATTTCAAGAAGCCACAGAAACTGAGCAGCAACTGGGTAAGAAAAACGAAGAGAAGCAGGATGCTCTTTTTTAAGAAAAATATTTTCTACTATTATTACTTGCTAAAAGCTGAAGGCCCAACAAACTTGTCCTGCTACAGACAATACAGCTACTATCACATTCCAGAGAAGAATGCTGTCAGTTATAGTGGAAATAGGAATTTTTAGAGCCGTGAGCAGCGTATATACATTTTGGCCTGAGAATGGCACTCACTCACGCTCCCTCACACTCACCACGCACGTGGTTTCTCAATTTTGCTGAGTTTCTCCAATCATCATTTTAACGCAAGTCAAGCACCTCTGACTAGCTCCCTAAAAAGCCTAAAAAGCATTTTTTCAGGGTCAGAAAAATGTTTCCTTTAATCCAAAACAAATCTCTCCTTCCCCCTCCATTTTAGTGCACCTCACAAATGAAGTAAAAAAATTGATAAGCAATTGTTTGCACAGCTCTGGAGAAGCCATGTATGTGAAGAACTTCATGCTGTCGTGTCTATTAGCAATCTTCCCTGTGTTCTGCCAAGCTGCGTGCTGTCCATGTAACTCAGCCAATTCCAGAAAACACCCATCTTCTACAAACCCCAGAATTGCATGTGCAATTCCTCTCAAGCTGGTGGCTTTCACTATCCACAGCCACCACACACTGCACATCATTCTACCATAAGCAAGACTGCTTATGGTCCAGAATATTACCTGCTTGCACTTTTTCACATAGGAAATTAGAAGAAAATGACAACAATATACATTGACTAGAATTAAAACTGCATCCCAGTCTTTTTAGTTTTGTTTAAAACAAAAGCGTTTGGGCTCCTACATAATAATTACTTCCTTCAAAGATCTGTTTCAAAGATGTGTTAAGAATCTGCTTCAGGTGGAACCAAAAACCAGTCCCTGGCAGTTCTGGAAGCTGTTACAAATTTTCTTCTAAACAGATTTGAACTGCACAGAAGCTAGTATCCAGGCAAACTGGTATTATGTTCGTATTTTAAACTGATCCTGTCTCAAATGCATCCAAATCTCAGGAGCTCAGCACAATTACGCAGATATTCTGAACAATCTGCTGTACATTGCAACTAACAGACTTCCAAAAGGAGCATGAATTACACTGAATGGAACTCTGGAACTCTGTTAACTCTGGAAGACCTTATCTTCATTGAGTTCGATTTCTGATCTCAGTTCTTGTCTTGGATAAATCAATAAGCTCTCCAGCACCAAAGGACACACAAAACAGTAAACTTACGTTAGAAATGAAAGACATGCTTACTTAGAGCTACTTCAAGTGCACTCATTTAAAGTCTTAATTTACACAGTGATCTTTTGTATCACATTAACTCATTAAAAAGCCTGCACAGAAGTTACACGTTAGGTGAAGATGCGTCCATTCATGTCTGATGAGGCTGCTGCTCAGACAACACTGGAGGGTTACATCTCTTGCAGGCTCTCAGGGAAGATGACATTTTGTAGAACTTAAAAGGTCAGAAGGATTTGACTTTTTTTTCTATTATTATTTATATTTTTCACCCTATTAGAGGTAACTAATAACTACTTGGTCTTTAGGATTGATTCAAGAAAATTGCATAAATTGCAATACTGAAAGATTGTCTGATAAAACTTTGCTGCAGAATTGAAATTATTGGACACATGATAAACTGTGGAAAGAAAGTTACTCTGTTTACTGGACTGTCACTGTGCCTTTATGGGCATTAATGATGGAAATACAGACTAAGTACATTCCTAAATCAGAAAGAAGTCTCAAATCACAGCTGGCTTAGACAGTTGCAGAGACACGTATGAGAGCAGAGGCTAGACTGAAAACACTGATACACCAGAAAGATGATATCTAACATGAATATACAGTATTTCAGAACTACTATTACAACTTCACTGAATTTTACATTAAATTTTAACCAATTCTTTTACAATTGAGCAAAGTAACCCTTTTTGTTCGCATCCTTTAGTGCTTACAGTGCTTTAATTTGTCACGCTTACCCTCGGTGGCCCAATAATCATGCCTGTCCACCTGGTGAGTGTCATATCTTCATCATCTTCAAGGCCCCAGCTGACTGTACCATCACCTACTCCTTTCTGCCCCTCTTCAAGTTCTTCCAACAAGCGAAAATTACGAGGTACTTTAACTAAAGAAAAACGGGAGAATGTAATTAATACTGGTCACACTAAGAAAACAGCAAACAATTTCACTACTTTTATATGGTATGCACTGGCAATTTCGTTGAATACATTTTCAAAGATTAAAAAAAGAAAAAAATTTCCTGCCTGAATTTATTTAGCACTCAAAATTGTTTGGAAGCAACTAGCTACTTCTCCAGAAGCTAGTTACTACCAAGTGACAGCAATACAAAGTATAAAAGGGAAAAATAGGAGATCTCTATCTAGTTTGAGACGGCTTAATTCAGATTTTCCTCTTTCTCAAGCACAATGCTATTTAGAGCCAATGCACTTCAAAATCAATTCCTTGTCTGTCAGGTTCCACTCAGGTAGAATCCAAATCAAATTAATATTGTCAATTTCCTACAAAAATAATTAAAGAATACAATACTTAACAGAAAGGATATTGAAATATGTTAACTGAAAGAAGACTGAAACATTTTCAATTGATTTCATTTGATTAAAATCAATGAAACAGATACTTTAATATCTGAAAAACCAGAATTCAAGTCTCATTTAACCCAGTGATTATTATTCCCAAATAATAGAGGGGGAAGAAAAAAAGCACAAAAGCACTGATTAAGTTGCTGAAGAGAGTTAACGACGTATTCACAACAGAATAGGAAGATGTACTGCCTCTAAAGAGAGACAAGTAATATTCACTTAACTGAACTATAATTACTAGATTTTGATGATTACATGAAGACTGACATATCGGTAAGTATTAAACAACTAGAAGTTCAATTGCTTTACATCACAGAACAAAATTATTTCAGCAGTGATGTATGGAACAAGGCCAATTAACACTTGTGCATTTGAAAATAAAAGCATACCATGATTATATGCACAATGATGTAGCAGCAATATTACAACTTCAGTTTTCTTTCAATAAGAACTCATAACTGTGTTTTTTTTCCTATAGCTTATAGATTTAATAGCTACAGTATTTCCAATTTTTTGGTGCCTTTTTGTTTTGGTTTGGGTTTTTTGTTTGTTTTTTTTTTTTTTTTTTTGTACTAGAGAACCTATTTTGTACTGGAAGAAACCAGGTACCGTACAGAACTAACTTTGAGAATGGATGCACATGCAAGTCTTAGGAAGAGATACATGCTATGTCAGCTTGAAAAAGATGGAGGTCAAAGAAAACTGGTTGTCATATCAGTTATTTAGTTGCTGAGATTTCATGTTTGATGCTATCCCAGTCAGTATTGCTAGTGGTCTGTTCAAAGAACTAAGACCAAAAGCGTACAATAGGTTTATTTAGTCAATGTGCACATATAGACCACCAGAGATAAACACATCCTTAAGCAATTATCTAAATAGCCTACCTTGAAAAACTACGGTTTCTTTTAAATTGTGTTTAGAGCATTTTTTTCCATCAATACAGACTAGCGAGCATCTCCTAAAAATTATACAAATATCCAACTTCTCCAAATACCCAGAAGAATGCAGAAGGTATAGTATAAGGACAGTGTAAAGAAGTTAAGTCATTCATGTATGGCCTCACCTTCCTTCTGTCTTTGGTGTGACCACTCCTGCAAACCCATGAAATCATAGAATGGTTCAGGTTGGAATGGACCTTAGAGATCATCTTGTTCCAACCCCCCTGCCACGGGCAAGGACACCTCCCACTAGACCAGGCTGCCCAAAGCCCCATCCAGCCTGGCTTTGAATACTTCCAGGGAGGGGGCATCAACGACTTCTCTGGGCAACCTGTTCCAGTGTCTCACCACCCTCACAGGGAAGAATTTCTTCCTTATATCCAGCCTAAATCTACCCTCTTCCAGTTTATAACCATTACCCCTTGTTCTGTCATTATCTATCCTTGTAAAAAGTCCCTCCCCAGCTTTCCTGTAGGGCCCTTCAGGTACTGGAAGGCTGCTATCAGGTCCCCCCGCAGCCTTCTCTTCTCCAGGCTGAAGAGTCCCAACTCTCTCAGCCTGTCCTCATGGGGGAGGTGCTCCAGCCCTCTGATCATCCTCGTGGCCCTCCTCTGGACCAGCTCCAACAGCTCCACATCCTTCTTGTGTTGGGGGCCCCAGAACTGGACACAATACTCCAGGTGAGGTCTCACGAGAGCAGAGTAGAGGGGCAGAATCACCTCCCTCGACCTGCTGGCCACACTTCTCTTGATGCAGCCCAGGATGCCCTTCTGGGCTGCAAGTGCACACTGCCGGCTCATGTTGAGCTAGTTTACCTTGTTAATTGAGCAGAAAATTAGACATTTTGGTTAGTCTTCTGGTAGCTGGACCAAATGACTCAGCTCACAGGGATCTCTGTCAAGCAGCAGCCATGGCAGCAAAAACGCAGATGTAAAGCTACCTTTTAAGGGAGATCAGCTACTCTGGAAACTCATTTTCACCAGTAAGATTTCACATACAGTTCCCTGAAAGTATTAGCACAACAGGGACAATTTCTCTATATTTCAGCATTTTAAAAAGCTTCATTGAAATTCATCTATTCATCTCTCTGGTCCCATCCTGACCTGTCACTAACATTAGACCTGTGCATCTAGGTACCTAATTCAGACTAAGCATGAGGACAATCCCACTTCTATTATCTTGCACAGGATACAAAGTTTTTACTTTTGCTGCTGATTCATATATATATATGGTCTGGACTGCAGGTCTGCCAGCAAAAGGTTAATGCTAACCTTTTTAAAAAGTAAAAAAATTAACCAGTAGGGCAAACTTACGGAAGACCCATGCGCTGCAGTACATGGCTGAAGAGCTTTTGACAGGCACGTGAAGCCTCACAAAGCAAAGCCCAATGCCCCACACCTCTTTCCCCCAAATAAAATCACATAATTCAGCATCCATCATTATCTTACACTTCTTCAGCGGCTTAAATCCACTTCTCTGAAGCCTTGCTCTGACTGCAAAACTTCTGAGTTACAGCCTACCTCCTGAAGAGGAGCATATAAGCAAACGAGCCTTTGGTTTTTTTCTGATCACCTGCTGTCCCCTTCCCATGCAGCTGAGCTCAGCTGCTCTCTGCCAGTAGAGGTCTTCCCCACTCCCAAACCTCCATCACTCCTGCACTAATTGGACTCCTCAATTAGCTGCACAGGCACACTAATTTAGCCAAAAGCTATTCTTCCTTTAAGTAGGAATCAAATCCACCCAGTTTATCAGCTGAATTGACTAAAGAAGAAAGATGGACAGGTGCCCAAGCTGCCTGCCTTGCCTGTCCATGCCTTCCTTTGCCAAACCACAGGTGTGGAGATGAGGGAACTTCTGGTGGCAAATCAGACTGGCTCAGTAGTGTCATAAAATCATACTCAACCCACAGGACCATGGGAGATGACAAGACGACAAGGACAAGACAACAAAGCAACAACCCCTCAGCACCGTCCTGTGCTTATCACATCTTTCAACCAAGTTGTCAGCGCTCACCACCAGTTCCCCTAACCACCCACAGTAAGCAGCACCAGGCTCCCCACACCAACACTCCTATCAGTGCTAGAAGCAGGTAGCGAAACACGGCTCTAGAGTTGAAAATAGGAGTTAAATGTCGACTGTAAAAATGTAGAAACAAAAAAAACCTACTGAGATTCCAACCTATTAAAAACCTCCAAGAAAAAAAAAAACATTACAGGTTAACTGAAACTGGACCAAAGATTCGTTCAAACACATTTCCTTTTGGAAAGTTATTCAGTCCTACGTATGGCTTGGAGACGCAAGAAATGCTCCATTATTTTATCGCCATGCGACAAATGGCAGCAGAGGGGCAAACAGTGGACGTGAGCACAGTGAGGCCATGGGTGGTGCATTTCAACAGTGGCGACAGTGACATGAAAGACAAGCCATGTCCCAGGCAGCCAGGCACAGTCGTCACACCACAAAATGAAGAGCGTCTCTATCAGCTAACCCACGCAAACTGGCAAATTTTGACCAGGGAGCTGTGTGTGGAGCTGAATATATTGGCTTCAATGTATTGGAAACAATGGTGGCAATGTCTGAATATCACTAAGATTGCGCCAGGTGGGTCCCACAAATGCTCACAGAGGAACAGAAAGAACACCGTATGCAAGTCTGTCAGGACCTATTGAACCAATACGAGGCTGAAGGTGACATTTTCCCCGATCGCATCATTGCTGATGACAAGACGTGGTGTCACAACTGGAGGTGGTGTCAAGAAGGCTGGAGTCAAAAAGGCAGTCCATGTAGCAGTGACATTTGAACTTGTTCTTCAACAGGGAATTGACGATGCAGTCCCTCAGTGGGCGAAGTGATGTGCACTGTCTTTCGGAACAGGAAAAGGGTGATCCTTCTGGATTTCCTGGAACCCGGACAAACCATCAAGCGATGCTGACTAAGCTGAAGGCTCCAGAGGCTTCCAAAGTAAGGCCAGAGAAGAAGACAACCTTTTTCCTGCAACACAGTAACAACAGTCCCCACACCAGTTTGAAGACCCTGCAGCTCATTGCCAGTCTTGGCTGGACAGTCCAACCATACCCACCATATTGTCCAGATTTGGAGCCTTCTGACTTCTATCTGTTTGGGCTGATGAAGGATCAACTGTGTGGGCAACATTTTCCTAGCAACAATGCCATCATAGCAGCTGTGAAATAGCGGGTCACCTCCACTAGTGCAGATTTTTATGAGCATGGTATGCAGGGTCTTGTTCATCGCTGGTGAAAATGCATAGCTAATGGTGGTGACTATGCTGAAAATGAGTGTTTTGTAGCTGAGAATTTGCTCTATCAAACGGTGTTAATGTGCTCTTTGTATCTGTTGTAGTTTCCATGGAAATAAATAGGAGGCATTACTTTCAGAGTAACCTACATACAGCAATAACATACACAACATACAGTTTTGTCTCTAATCCAGACAACACAATTCATCAGATATTTGTTAAGAACTTTGAAGTATGCCTTGAAGGAAATAGAACAAGAATCAGTATTTCAGCCACAGAGTTTAGACAATAAAACATCTTTCTGTTTCCATCTGCAGACTCTGTGCAGCTCATCAGCAACAACAGAATTACAGAAACCACTCTCATTCTTCCACTATCAGATCTCTGGTGCATCTCCTGGAACAAGGAGCAGCAGCTGACAAGAGAAATGCCTCCAGCTTTTCACCAGCACAGGAAAGCCAGGGACTGCTGTCCCCCAACTCCATTCACTGATGGGACCAGCAACAGCAAGCTGCTCTTGCTCCCTGTAACACATATCCTTCAGCTGAAACCCCTCACTCCCAAGTGAAGGAGATAACAGCAGCCAGGCAATATTAATCACTAGGTAAAGCGCAGCTATTTGTGTGTGAAAATACAGCTGGCTTCATCATGATTAAAAATCAAACAAAAGCAACCTCCTCCACCCGCTTTCCAGTTTATCTGCAATGCTTAACTCACTATGGATCTTCCTGACAAATACATCCTGACCTTCCCGCACTGTACACATGAACGGACAAACAGCGTTTACCAAGTTTTCACAGAGCTGAAGGAAACTTTTCATTAAGAAAGCACACACACAAAAAAAAACACTCATACATACTAATAGTTTTTAATTTATAAGTTTAAACATTAAATTGTAGACTGTAACTGATACCTACTGGAAATGTGTGAAACTAACAATCAAGTTAATACCTTGGAACAATGAAGAAAGAACAGAAGCAGAACCAGTAAATAAATATTAAGTCTACTTCCATATATAAAATTAAAACAGTCAATTTCCATATATATGGAGCCACTTCAGACATCACCAAATCAAAGGAGAAAGAAATACAGTAGCCCACACAGCAAATTAGAAAATAAATTATATTTATACTCCTATCTAGAAGCCACACAACCTGAGGAAAAGAAATCAGAAAAAAAAAGAAAGGAATCTTCAGTATCCTTTAGTAGGACCAGTAACATTCACTGCTGCAACAAAGGCGAATTGGCTGAGATAGATTTCCTGGAACAACCTGGCTTGGCTACTGTGTCAAGACAGTTCGAGGGCTGGCAATGCTTAATCACCTACTGGCAGGGAGGGAGCCAGCACTAAGGGAAGACACGCATTTGCACTTCTGACAAATTTGACAGAGCAGACTAGCTTCGCTAAAACACAATTTTTAATAACTCACGCTGACAGACTATTTCTGAGGTCGCATAAATCAGCTGAGACTTAAGTGGGCTGCACTGATATAACCGTGTCCATACAGACATATTTTCATTGCTTTAAAAATGCATTAGAACTAGTTTAATTGAGCGTTTTTGTTAAAAACAGGGAAGTATGGAATACTTCAGTACTTTGAGTAATTCCAATTTTAAGTATCCAAAAAATTAAGCAATATGAGTATTTTCTCAATGTCACTGTGCAGCTATTACCTGCATCCATCTGCAGCTGAAAGTAAATTATGTATCTCTGCTGTTCTAGACCAAACAGAACTAATTTAAAGGGTTCCGCATAAAGCAACAACAGTGATTTAAAAAACTGAAGACAACATACTCCAGGTTAAGGACCTAACCTGACTTAATAAAACAGCACACACAAAACTGAAAAACAAGACCTAGAATATTCACTTACACCTGGGAGACCAAACTCCCCACGCATCCTAAGAACAGCCATGCAACAGGCCAGAGGGTGATAACCTACACTCTCCTCTTCTCGTTGATCCTTCCAAAGGGGAATCATAACCTTAATTTTTCAAAGACTGACTCAGAGCATTATGTGTGAGGTTTTCTGTTATATCCAAAGCTAGATAAGCTAAGTATTACACACCTAAGTATTACAATATTCCTATCAACATTCAGGTTTTCTTAAAATCTTCCTCAGCTCTTGGCTTTAATCGTGCCTGAAAGTCACACCCATACCAAGGGCTTTTTACCACAGTACCTACTGACAGCGTATGCATAAAAGCTATTAAGATTTGGTTTTATAATATTGACCCGGTAAGCTGTATCAGCACCTTATATATTAAGGCAGCATCCAGGGATGTCATTCTTTCCCACTGAGACAGCTACACCAGGAAAACTGCAGCATAAATAATTTTCAATGTATGGATTACCTTCTCCACATTGACTTCCAGCTAACAAAAACTGCTAAACACATAGAGCTTGGCAGCAAAAAACTGAAAAACTCTCAAACTCCATTTAACAGGTTCAGACTGGCAGAAAAATAAGTATTTTTTGACATCAGGGAAGATGGGAAAGATGTCAGTTTTACAAGTTCTAAGCTGTATTATAATTTCTCCTGGGGCACAGAGAAGAAATAAAAAATTACAAGGAGAAACACACAGAAAATAACACGTACCTTTCAACACGAGTGATTCATAAGAAGCCTTGCTCTGGAGAAAACATGGATGAAGGCTGAAATACTACACTAACAAAAAGTAAAAAAAATTACAACCACCACAGCCTTAAGTAGGTCCTGAAATGGGTGACGTATAAATAAAGTTAAAAGAGCAGAAAGAGAGCTGAGTGCATGTGAAATACTAGCCTTCTCTTCTGGCTGCAAAAGACAGTCTTGTGCAAATAAATTTTTATAAGACATACCCTTCTCTGAAAAGAACTATTTAGAAAAACAACATGATCTATATTCTTGTTTGCCAGTCATCCTGATCACATCACACCCTTCCACCTAGTAAAATGTTCTGTGAATACACAGAACAAAAACAGCTGGCTTGCTATTAGGAACCTAATATCAAAAAGTACTACCAGGCTTAATTTAATTACATAATAATTATTATCTGAGGTTGATCACAGCAACCTGGCTCCAAAACCCAAAAGTATAACTTGCCTATTAATGAAGTTGAACATCGCTATCACTCTCAGTAGAATGCAGCAATTCCATAGTAAATTTTCTTTCTTAATCAAGAATGTAACCATACACATAGTAAAGCACTGTTTCCAATAACCAGGAAAATAACATGACTCTTGTTCAAAGCAAATAATCATTCTCAACAAAAAGCAGTATTTTGTTTTCCAGGAGCCAGGAAAGCCTTCAGCTGCTGCTGTGGAGCTCAGCCTATGAACCAACACAACCAACAGTGACCCCGCACTGAGAAAACCTATCTCCTTACAGGGGTTTGATTCATCTTGGGATATACATGTAATTCTAAGTAGAAGTTTCACTGGGGAAAATACCACTTCTTTGAACCACCTTCCAATCAAACTTTGATACAGCTGAAGTTCAGAATCCTGTATACCAATACATGGTAAGTTTGCACAGCTCAAGTATACAGATGCACACTAACTGACATGTGTAGAGCCATTCGATGTAATTAATGCTTTTCGTAAGTTTTCATAAGTCACTTTTGTTACAATGCTGAACAATAGAGAACTGCCATCTCACAAGCATTAGCTACAGAAATTGTCTGCACCCAGCACAGCTGACGTATGAACTGTTTTCCTTATAGGACAAATTCATGATACACAAATATATCACAACACATTCCACTACACAGGAACTCTAACTCATTAACTTCTTTTGCCTTTTATAGTAATTACAATCTGCAAAAACTTGAGAATTGGAAAACATTTAGGCTGGAAGATATCTAAAGCAATGTTTTACACTGGCAGTATTTATTTATTCAGTGAAATTTTACTTTGTTGGTGTCTTAATAGACACAATTCAGAACTAAAGCTGCATAAGAATTTCCTTTACAGAGAATATTTATGACTATAGCTAGATTAAAGTTGTACCAAAAATGCAGCTAATGAGAAACCACGTTCATACCGCAGAAGCCTTGGTCATTTATTGCAACAGAGCATGCACATGTCGGCTGAGCGGAAAAGGTGTGGAGGGGCACCGGGGTATTTATATCTTTAATGTGGTGCATAACTCTGGTATTTAGAAAAAAGCAGTGATTTCGATGAAGGCAGCTGTACAGAAGCAGATTTTTCCCCTTTCAGTTTTGTAACGTTAAGATTCCATTAGTTTTCTGCTAACAGTGATAATTAAAAATTATAAATTCTAAACAGAGTGCTATATGTATGTTGACCTGGTTGGTTCCCCCCCGTAGTGATTCTAGTTGGGCTGTGTTAAAATTTGCATTTAACATCTTCAACTCCTCCACCTCATACTTTATCTCAGCTGCAACAACAGTAAAAAGGGTCTTCAAAATAAAACAGAACTTAATTTACACTTCGTTTTTTTTTGTTTTTGGTAGAGGCAGACTACTAAGAGAGGGAAGACTACAAGCAGAAGCACGGTCTACTGGCCATCAGCTCTCCGTTCCAGCACTGAGCCCACCTCACTTCTCATGGAATCCAACTCTCTAATTCACCTCTCACACATTTTCTCAGCTGCACTCACAAAGTCCTGAACACAGTATACACCAAGAACAGCAATGAACAACCTCACCTGCTTCCTAGGAGAGGTGGTAACAACAGTTTGCCTTACCAGGACACAGCTTATGCTTCATCAAAAAAAAAGAGTAGTGTATTTAAACATCAGAAAATCATAACAAAGCTTTCAATATATGAACAATATTGAAGTTTATTTAGTTTACGGGTTGGAAGGGAAGGAATTAAGTTTTTACAGCTCTGGGCATTAGTACTTTGGACTTCATAAACATATCTGATTAACAAATGCATGTTATAATGGCTTAAGCCACAAATCTTGATGCTGGAGTAGGAAATTTCAGCATACTAGAGCTGCAAAAGCAGCATCCATTTATTCCATGTATTTCCGTTGCTGCTGGTTTCACAGTAAGAATGATGAGGCCTTGAACTTGACTTCTCCAGCAGTGAGCATGACAAATGTGTAAATAAATAATAAAAAGTCTGTACAATTTCAGGTTTTATTGATTATGGTTTTAAGTGTGGGAAATCACTAGCAGAACAAATAGCTCCATTATTAAAGCATCTTCAGCTCAGAAGCCCTCTCCTTTTCCTTTATGCTGCCTCTTACGTAAGCAGAAGGAAAGGAGCTATCTGCTCCTAATAATTTTGAGTTCTACCAATTCTCTTTAATAATTCATCAGATTATTTACTCAAGGCATCCTTGAGGACAGGACTCTGCGATGGTCAGGAAAATATTATACGTTTAGTTTTTATTGACTTCTAACTGCTCACATCTGTCTTTCTCCCCTCCTTTGCTTCTCACAGCCATCTCTTCTCCCTTAGTCACCTTTCTCAGAAAAGCAGCAGGCAGGAGAGAGCCAAGGCTGCCATTAGCTGCCTGACTCATCAGAGCAGCTTCACCCTCCAACCTGCATCTGGGGAGAAGCCATTTCTCACAAATCCCAGTAACTTTTTCCATTCTGTACCATTTCTCTTTACCAAGGTTCACTCCTCACAGAAACTCCATTCCCCATCTCCTGGGGTCTAACTTCAAAATGCACCTCAGTCTGATTTTTTTTTTTAATTTTTTTTTTTAAATGTAGCAACAATATCCTAAGCATCCTGAAGTTGTGCAAGGTATAAAACTAAAGAAGCTTAAGAGCCATCGTATGCATGTCAGTGAGCAGAAGCACACAGAGTAGGTAAACATAGTTCAGATCAAAGAGAAACTCCAAAGGCTCTCAACTTCGTTAGCAAGGCCGTAAGAACAGTGTGTGTTTCAGTCCATCTTTGCATTTTCATACAGCTATGACCACCATGAATACAGTTGCTGGCATGCAGTTATTAGTATTGCCCACATAGATGCCCAAATGAAGAGGCTTGCTCCACTACAGATACATTTGTTACTAGACTACAAAACAGGTCACAAACAAGCTCTTTGGGTTATTTCTTCATTTACATACCAAAATCGCGAGAGGCTCTCGCACCACACATTTTAAGTGATTAAAAGAAAAAACAAAGTTATCACAACAATAGAAAATCATACTACAGAAACACTAGATTGCAGTCCTAAATGGAAGCTGATATAAATTTCTTAAAAACTCATTTATTTTACAAATCTGCATCAATATTAGAGGTATAAACTGAGCAGTTTAGCAGGTATCTAAATACACGTTTTCTGTTACAAACACCAGCCCTGTGAACTCAGAGCTCTGTCACCTCAGACCCAGAACATCCACCAAACTTTAACAAAAGCACAAAGGAATGAAACAGTTAAGTTGGAGCCCACCTACTGCCACAGTCCAGGTTTGTTTTGCTGAAAGGCTGAAATGCATATGTTGATAACGATTTAATGGTTAACTCTTTACAGGCAACTACTGAATGAAACACAGATGAGATATTAAACGATTCAACTATCTTCCCATAGGTTTTAGTATGTGGTGTGGTAGATGATGAAAAATGAGACATTGTGATGCTTATCAAATTACCATTTTTATTGCTATTTTAGTTTTGCACAGAACGATGTAAGGCAGGAAGCTAGAAGCAATATCAGTCACTTCAAAACACACCAGCAATATTGATTCCTATTTAAATTGTTTAAGAGATCAAGATTTTATCAAAGAAATGTTCCAAATTTCTCTCCTCAGAACCTCAGAAAAAAGCAACCCTTGTTTAGTACAAATCCACTATTCAAAACAAAAAGCTATATAAACACATGAAAGACTAAAGGAGAGTTATAATGGCAAATAGGCTCAATCTTTGAAACTTTCATTTTAAACCTGAGATTATGTTGGCGGAGAGGAAAAAGGATTTTAAATACATACTTTTAAAGCTATCTTTTAAAGGTAAGATGGCATTAAAGTCATTACGGATAAAGGGAGCCTAGAGGAACCCAGCAGAGGCCAAAATCTCTTACCATGAAATGACTTTCACAGGGTCTGCTTTAATAGCAAGAACACAATGTGTGACCCAGATAACAAGAGTAGCATCAAGGATTTAGTTTAGCAAAGCTGTAAAGCTGTCTAAAACGGGTTACAAGTCATTGATTAGCAAACACTTTTTCTAAGCCCTGCATAAAGGTCCTTCACAATATGACTCAGCACTCACAGTACAAAACATAAAGATCTTTATCTATGTAAAACAGTCTGATCCAAGATTATTTTTCCAGTTGTACACCTAAAGACAGAACCAGCAAGTGTATCATTCACCACATAATTTGATGACAGCTCTTGCTAGTAAGTATTTTCCTATGCTGACTTTGTGACAACCACTTTTCAGTCTGCCATTTTCCATACACCATGTTTCAAAGGTTTAAATTACTTCATATTTACATGACCACATATTTCCACTTCAGTGAGAAGAAAAAAGGCATACAATTTTTGCCCTGAAAAAAAATTCTAGCCACCATGAATAAAACTCAGTACTTTATTAAGGCTATACTGATACACCCTGGATAAAGCACAATTTGTACATGAACTGCAAAAAAATGGTTTTTATTTACTCAAATGTCAAATTCACTTCATGATCCAGTTATGAACAGTCACAAATGTAATGCAAGGAGATGACTTTTCTTAGCATAGTTTAAATATGTCTAATGCAATATTTTATTTGAGAAGTGGATACTGAGCCTATCTAGATGTTAGGAGCTATTTTCCTGACATCATTCTTTTCCCTAATCTAGTTGAAGCTACTGATCCTTCTGAAATAAAGGATCAATTGAATGCTCTGAAGTTTTGAGTTTCTGCTGAAGGTTCCATTTGTTTCAAAAGAGATCTTCAGTCATGCACTTGAGGCACCGCGCATACCTGAAAAGGTTGTAAAGCAAAAGCTCATCTTATTCAGAACCAGTCTGACAGCTTGACAACCTTCAGGTTTTGTACTGATGTACTGATTTTATTCAAAATACTGTTTGCATTACACCTCATCAGTGCCTCCCAAATATCAAACCAAGAAAAACATTCTTTAGGGCAAAGCAGCATGCAGCAAAATCCTTGAGTACAGCTTAAAACGACTGTATTGAAAGCCTTCTCAACAGCAGCATCTTGTCTTTACACAACTCGTGCTGAGGCGCCCACCAGCTAGGTGAGACAGCAAGGCAGCAAAACTTAAGTGACAGGAGCAGCTGAAGCTGATTTGGTACTTGAGATAAAGTTTTGCTCAGGGTGAAGTACAAGCTATTGTCTAGGAAAACACAGGCAAGAGTAGATGGGGACAGAGGAGGAAGAGTCTGTCAACAAAATGAGGCTGAACAGTTTCACAGTGTGTACTTAAAGCCTTCCATAAGGCAAAACATACAGAGTAATGAACGTATACCTGTACCTCAACTCCACTGATTACTCATGAGCCTTGGCAATCTAGTTCCCACATATGAGAAGCCTTAGATTTATAGTATGGCCAGCCTGCCTCCAAATACTGAAGGAGGGATATTCCTGAAAATGTGTGCCTCCCATCTTCATCCAGGCTAGTATTTCCCAGGATCAATAGTTCAAGTAGTGGGCTTCCCATACTGTGCAGGATAATACCCTTGAATTTCAGCCCAATTCTTAACTAAGTGGCCTGCTTTGTAATCCTCTCAGCAAGGTGTTTAGCCTGTGAGCACATTTTTACATAGTCACTGTGGCACAAAGATGTACATCGGAGCTTATGTTTAAAGAGAATTGTAAAATACCAGCAACAAAGACATGAAAATGGTAATGGCAAAGCTCTGAGAAGAAACAGAGTATCCTGCCTATGCACGTCACACAGTCAGAAAGAACTGATGGTCTATATGTAGTTCAGAAGTCATTTGTAAGCAAGATTGTTTTCAGCCCAGCTGAAGCACGTGTAAATTATTTGTGGCTTGCCACGACACTTTTAAGCAGGCAGGACAATCCCAGTTACAATTCCTTGTGCACAGGACAGGATGGAAAAACGCCCCACAGAGAGTGCTGCCTCCCAGAATACTGCATTCTACTTCTTTTGTTTTCTCTGATTACTTACAGCTTCAAGAAGTCTGTGCTTACAGAGCTAAAACAATAAATATGCAGAACAAACTGTTATGAAGACTGTAAAATTCTAAACTGGTATTAATTGACTTCTTGAATAAATTCTGGGTAAGTGATAAACGACGTCATGAACATGTAATAGGGAAATGGAGAGGGAGTAATACATCCTTAAAGGTGAAACATATCGGGAGGACTATTTCTCCCATACGGAAAGGAAGAAGGAGGAAAAGGGTGTCCAAAAAGCTCAGAGCAAAGTAGAAACCCAGCCATGCCAAGTTTAACACACAAGTTTTCTAGACACAAAGCTTAAATTGTACCAGTTCCTATATGGAGGGGAAAAAAAAAAAGCCTTGAAAACACTACTTCAACATCCCACATTATTATTCCTCTGCAGAGCTTTTAATACCTAGCAAGACTCCAAATGAGGTATGATAGTCCATCAACCTTTATCCCACTAAGAACAGAACAAGCAGATGTCAGCTTGATCTTGAACAAAGAGTTAAGAAATCTAAGGGAAAGTGATATGAAACTGTCTCGCCTTACAGAATCTTCTTCAGTGGAAGACTTTTAGGGAAAAAAGCTTTATAAACAAAAAACACACACACCATCCAATGCCCAGGAAAGCTACTGACAGTCCTTGCTTCACAGCTTGGGGAGTCAGACCATTCCCAGTCCTTCATTTTCAGTATCAGCTCCCTTACAGCTGCAGTCACATACACTGATTAGAACCGCTTTTATCAGCTCCAAATGGTTAAAGGTGGAAGTAAACACCAAACGTAGGGAAACAAGGCACTGACATTGAGCATAAAATCATTTCTATTCAAAGAATCAACCCATATGTAAATTCAAAGAGAACTATCTTCACATGGGCAACACAAGTCACACAAAGCAGCCAACTCATCTTCAAAGACTGGACTATGAAGCAAGCAGAAACAAGATGCATGGATTGTACAGAAACAACATTTATTTGGGATCTAGCTGTGCTTCTTCAAAGCCATTAAGCACACTTTGAAAAGAGGTTGCTTTGTGCGAACATACCTGAAACAAATTGGGAATCTCACCTATAATTTCTGAATGTAGATAGGTAAAAAAGGAAAAAAAAAAAAAAAAAACAGCTAAGTTCAATTTCAGCAAACCAAAGGGAATTTTGACTTAGTCCTTTTCTAACCCAAGCTACTGAAGTTCTCAGTTAAAGAGGAAGCAGATGAAAGACTTCAATGAATCATGGTTAGAGCACAGTATTAGACATTGCAGTCTTGATTTCATCTTGAAATGCAAAAATTAACTCCTGAATTAATTCCTTCAAGTGATGTTATTGATCAGTTTCTTTTTCTCATGTTATGTAAGAGATTTTAGATGGCATGCTTTGGTAAATTATTTATTTTAACCTGAAACTTTAATCACATCTTCTGCTCTACATTTTCAAAAATACCATAAAATGAATCTCCAGCTGACACGTATGAAATTGGTAGATCATACCAACAGTAGTTGTTCTTTTCTTTAAAAAAATTTGATTTTCCCTAGCTCCCCAGCAGTACTCACAGAAACAACCCAGGTCCAGCTGCAAGCAGGAGCTGTAATATTGCCAAGATTAATCAAAATGCATCTTACAAATGTCAGTCTCCAGCACATGAAATATGTACATGCAAGGTCAGTTAATACAGATGATTTCTAAAAGCAGGTAAGACCTATTTTGTAACTATATAATGCTGACATGTACCGTTTCTTCAGCACACACTAAAGAACAGCCATTTTCAAACTACAACATTTCTTCTTCAAAGACATGGGTTTTCTCTTTTTTTTTTTTTTACATGACTGTTTGAAGAACTAGTGATCTCATTAAAGGAATTTCTGGAATAAAACTAAGTTGACTTTAGTACATTTTGTTGTTTTTCCTCGAGGCTAGAATTTAATTGCTGGACATTATGCAACCAAAACATTCATTTTTCTGAAATAAATAGGGATGAAGTTGAACTTTATAGCTAGAGCAGGTAAAATTCAAACAGGTAGAGGTAAATCTTATGTCTATAGCAAATTATTCCCCTCTCTCCTCCACAAATGAGTTTAACACAGCTTCCTGGTAAGAATTCTTCTGGATGAAATTCTAAAAATCTGTTTCTGCCTACATGGGGAAAGAACAAAAAAAAAGAAAAAAAAAAGCCCTGCTCCCAACCTAAGCACAAAGTCAACAGTGTTTTCCCCAGAGGAATAAGCATGTTGCTTTAGAAGCCCTGACTAAATATTCCTAGCAAATCTGTTAGCGCTTGTCTGCTGCATTTTACTACAATGGCTTAATTTCTTTAACACTGCATGCATGCTGTGCTGCTTGGGACAGACTCATATATAATTCTGTACATTTCCCACTTGTTTTGAACTTCACATGTGGCTATATTTCTGAGACAAAAACAACTGAACTATGCAGTGTGTACAGTGGCTTTTAAAATATCTCATGTAGGCCTACAAAGAATATTTATAAAACTGACAATTTTGTTAAAAAAAGTATTTCTTCTTATATAGTCAAATATGCTGTAGGAAGAAAATAACTTTTTTTCCATCTCCAAATCTTTAGTAACAGGTATTCTACAAAAGCCAGACGGAATAGATTGGGATGCAAAATGCCAGCACTCAAACACATGCCCTAAAACAACTTCACTTCCTGTGCACATCAGAAAACCCCATGCCAGAGCCCAGACACAAGCAGAAGTTTTTGGAAGTCACTGCACAGTAGAAATAATAATAAGATTTATTAAACTTAGACATCAGTATGTATGCCAATGCATTTTAAAAAAAGAGAATGCAGTAAGCCATAGCTGAGTAAATACTAAACTTTCTCAAATATACCTATCCCAGCTCAGTTTCTCATAAGCAATAATATATCTTTTTGGACTGCTCTTTCACTGATCTGCAAGAGCTGCTCTATACTCAATTGGTTGCAATATTTCCAAATTGAACTCTGTAAAACCCACGTCCCCAAAGTCACGTTACCAAGTGGAGAAGACTCTTCTATCCTAAAACAAGATCACCTCACAAAATAAACAGTAAGAAACCAAGATAAGTTTCTATTCACCTATGGATTTTTTTGTGTTTTGTTTTTTCCTGTTTTGTTATAGTCTCAATGAGCCAGAGGACTGGGATCAGAAATAAAAGGATGTGGCCAACATTCACCTAAGACTGAGCACTGAGGTGAGTTCATTCCCCTGTCCTGAGCTCTGTCAATCCCATTTACATCTCATAAGCTCTCAGGAGTGAGAAAAGGGTGAAAGAGGCCCTGAAGCCCTCAGCTTGTTAGTGTGGAGCAAAGTCTTGTTTTTCAATGAAACAAAACTAAGAAAATATACCTATGCTTCTTAAAGATTCCCATTCACAATGCGAAGCAATACCCTTGTCTATTCTTTTGCTACCCCCTGCCATGACATCCTACTCAACAGATTCTGTGTGGGTTACTGACAGGGGACTCACTCTCTCCAGCTCTCAGGTTACGATTTGCAGCTCCTTGCCCTTCCCCTTGCTCCCGTGACAGACCCTTTAGCCCCCACGGCTGCCCAGTGAGAACTAACAGGATGCTTCACTCCTTATCCCCAGCACCGACCTGCAGCAGCCTTCCCCGGAGCACAGCACAGGTCTGACCCGCACCCCTCGGCAGGAAGGGGCATCAGAGCCACTCCCCACACCCCAGAACTGCTACACCACCACTGCTGTGCTCAGCAGACAGGGCCGTGGTACAAACCCCTGCTACAAGCCTTTTTCCTCCAGCTTTCCTTACGAGGCTGGGGGCACCCCCCTCCCGCCTCTAAAGCACCCACACCCACCCATTCCTGCCCCCCGGCAGGGACAGCCTTCTCTTCCCCACCCCGCCATACTCATCACCGGAATCGGGGCTCTTTCTCTCCCCATTCACCCCCTCGGCCAGGCTCGCACAGCGGCATCGCTGCCCCACAGACGAGAGGGACCGTGCCCAGGGACCGGCCCGGCCCGGCGGCCCCACCGCTTCCCTTTTCCCTGTCGGAAGAGACCTCCACCCCGCTCCGCTCGCTCCCGCCGCTGACAGCTCGCCCCGTCCCTGAGAAAGGAGGCCCGCCCGGCCCTCGCGGGGGGCCCCCCGCCCCGGGGGCCGGCGG
>WBMW01001228.1:57731-74965 GCA_013396635.1 Penelope pileata | reverse complement strand
AAAAAAAAAAAAACTGCTAAAAAAATTTTCCAAATTCAACAAGGAAGCCCAAATTCTTTCCAGTTTTCAAGGTATATACATGCAAAACCTGGTCCAGGAAATGTTTAATCAGTGAAATATGCCTGATTGAAACATTTTTATACTCACAATTTATACACATATTTATTTTTATCTTATGAAGTAAGGAAAAATAAGACAGCCAGTTGGATGATGGTATTTTCATATTCCCATAACCATTCCCTTTTCTAACGGGCTGTAACAGCTTACGAAATGAATCCACATCTTTCATTAGGGAGAAAAAATCTGGCTTTGCCACACTGACACCTTCCTTTCCCCTCCTCCAGAATCCTTTTGGAAGGTCTGGCTTCTCTGGGGTGACACAGTCAAATGAAATTAAAACGTAAGTCTTAATAGTTCTCATTATTTATTACCATGCCAAATGCACCTTACTACTGTACATCTCCGTATTATTTCAATAACAGAAATCTCCTGGGTATCTGTTTGAAAGTTAAGCTTGCTACTGTACATACAATGGTGCTCTCAGTAAGACAACTGGGACTCCATTTCTCTGCAGGGTGAGAAAAATTCAGAAACTTTTCCTGATTTGGCACGGTTGCATACATTTGCACACTTTGTAGGCCCTACATACTGTTGCACATACATACATCTAAATTACATAGCACATCACCACCACGAGGCGACACCCTGTTGCTTAAACTTACGCTTGTCGACTTGCAGAGGAAAGGAGATTGTTCTTGTGCTGCGTTAGCACTACACTGGGCAATGAATTTTGCTAAATTAAGTTATGTTTCTCCCTCCACAAGAATATGACAACAGAACAGAAGGCGTTACTCACCCACCAAGTCTAAGTCAGGCTAAGGGAAGATGAAACCAGAGGGTGAATGGAAGTCAGATTGCTACCTGGCTGGTTTCTTGCTGGCCTGGCTGGTTTTCATGTTGTCTCACTGGCTGCTGATGACACTGGATGGGCTGGTTTATGTACATTGGCACTAACAAGATGGATGGCTTGGAACTACCACATGTATGCACTCAGTTGTTCCTGGAGCTGAATTTTTTGACAAGTGGCAACACAAAGTAAGAATAATTGAAAATAACCCTCTCTATTCAGTACAGTGTTCGCTTGGTGCTTGAAAACCTTTTATGTTGATTTCTTACAGATTTCCTGATTGTGCCTGCCACAAGAAAATATCGCACAGAACTAAGAATAGTGGTATTTGGTAAAGACATAGTAAGTTGTTAGCTGTCTAACACCACGAACAGTGAAAGTGAGGGCAGGAATCAGAAATAAAGCTGTTGTGGATTTATGGCTGCTTGTAAATTTAAGCTGTGTTAGTCCAGCCAGAGTTAAGTAAAATTATTGGTTTTGGGGGCAGTGAATGCTTGTGTGTCATTTTTGAATGTTTGTGGAATGTTTTAGGATTAAAAACAGAACGAAAGTGATGCATCCAGCACTTGTGAAGAAAAGAGACATCTTTGCCATATAAATAATTCATTTTTCTATGGCAGCTGCTACAAGCACAGAAGATTCAGCACATTTTCTGCACTCAAAACACTGAGGGGAAAAAATAATAGCTTTCTGTATCTAAACCTCCTCTTTCCTTCTGAAAGTTAATTAAAGTAATTAATCAACTACTGTGAACATGAAGCTGGGGCAGGCCCTTAGAAGGCATCATTGGCTGCACATTACTGTCAAATCAGACTGCAGTGAAAGAAGTAAAGTCTTCAGATAGTTAAGAGGAAAGCTGCCCAAGCTGCATCTGCATTTCTCACCTGGGAAAGCTTTTCACTGGTGGTAGCAACTGTGATGCAAAATCCTAGACAAGTAAGGTGAGTGTTTTTCCATGAGACCATATTTATGCAAATTCAGCCACCATCTGGTCCTAGGAGTACCTGCTTATTTGATCATCTGTAGGAATTTAGAGTGAGGTAGCTGACCAACACTAATTATTCCATGGTAAATAAAGGTCAATCACTTTTAGTAGTGATGACAAAGAGCATATTTAGACCAGGCATTCCTGAGTTACTTCCTGGGTAGGTATGTTATGCAAAGGTAAAGGAGAAAAACAAAAAAAACCTTGTATTTACCTTTATCTTTTGAAAAGATAAATCTATCCTGATAAAAAGTTGTTTAGAGATGGCACCTATCAATTCAAATGCTGCTAATAATCTTAATTGACTAGCAAGTCATTCAAAGCCCGCATTGATCTTGTATAAGTGCTATTATTGAGGGTAAGGTCTAATAACATGAAGACTTTTTTTCAGAACATTTTGTTCATTTGAAAAGTGTTGACATAGCTGTAATTTTACTAACAATATTTAGACAAAGGAGGACTCATGAGCTACAAAAAGTCATTAGCTTTTGCCAGCAGAAAATTACTTCAGCCTTTGCTTGAAGAAAATTTTGAAAATTTCCAAATTTTGTTTCTCCTTCAATTTGTTACAGGAAAAATATTAGCAATATGCAAAGCTGATAAAAGTTACAAACCTGCAGGAGATGGGTCATTGCCAAAATTTTCAGACTCCAAGGAACTGAGACAGATTGGAGCAAGCTGGAGCAGCTTAACCTACACCAGTCATGCTGGATGGAGAGATGGAGCTGGGATTTCCCATCCCCTTGAAAAACAGCCTTTTCTTGCTAATAGCTAACCCGATGTCTGGTGCTGAAGCTTGAGAGATCAACCTTTTTGTTTTTGTAAAATGGGACACGGTTTTAGTTTACAAACAACCCTGATGTTTTATAGTCTCTTTAAGGAGGGGAAAAAAAAAGGGGGGGTTAGAGAGGAGTGAAAAATAACAGAGAAAGATATAAATCCAAGTAATTTAGAGTCATGGTCTCAGGTGCCATCAGCTACCAGGAATGTGGTTGTGAGGTAACAATTCCATCCTCCTTAAACACAGAGCAATATACATTTGTTTAAATTACTTTTTCCAGCCTCCACCCTCAATGCAGCACCTAAGAAAATGTATGGATGTAAACCTAATTGTGAATCTACACACTGAAAAAGGCAATTTATTTTATTTAAAGGTACGTACACTCAGCTGCTATCTTCACTACTTACAGTCATCGCACATGGGAAATCCAGGGCAGAACCTCCTCTTGCCAACATCACCTCCATCAACCCAAAGGATCCAGTGGGCAGCTTTAAGGGTGTGTTGCTTGCGAGGAAACATGAGAGCTGGACACCATGAAAGACCACCACCATGCAGACAAGGCTGTGCTGTTGAAGGCTCACCTGCTGCCCTAGAGATAGGACAAGATCTAGGGTGGCTCTCTGTGTGTGCGGTGGTGGACCTTTCCCCCCAGCTGTTTGGTTGCGTCACATGAGGGGAAAAAAAGAAGGGAAAAAGGAATTGGGGTGTGGGGCAAAAGACTGTGGCCAACAAGGGGAGTAGGTGCTGCTGCAGAAGGTTCCAGCACTGGCTGGAGCCCATTCCCCTCTGAGGGTGGGAGGAGGAGAGCCCTCGGGCCAGGGGGTGGCTGTGATGGTTGGTGTCAGCCCGAGAAGCCCTCAGAAGAGAGCAGGCAGAGGAGGTTTATGTGCAGCCCTTCTGTACTCTGAGTCTGGTCGTGATGTTAGCGTGAGTCTGGGTTTCACAGCATCTACCTTCTGAGGTTATGGGGGCCTGAGCTGCAAGGAGGAGGTGCAGCCCTCAGAGCTCTGGTGGGGTGCGCTGCTGAGGGCGGGGGGGGAGTGTGCTACCAGGATGCTGCTGTGGCTTGGGCTCCAGCCCTTCTGGGATCGCTTCCAGCGCCTGCTACAGCACCAGTCTTACATTGTATTACTAAAAATTGAATCGCTATAGTCTTCTTTTCTCTTCCAAAGCTGCTGAGCCAAAGTTCACTCAGTGTATCATTGAGAATAAGAAAGTGGAAGAATCAAATCAGAGGATAACGTGGGTTGAAGAACTCACTGAAGTGGATGCTATCTTAAACTGTCTTTTTAATTCAGCTTGGTTGTGATGTTCTTGTGTTATACCTGTGTTTTGAGCATACTGTAAGTAGGTAGCTTTATCAGTGAATGCATCTCTTCTACTGACAGGTCTGGTTTCCCTGTTTCAATTATGAAATGACTGTTTAGTGGCATGTAAATTAAATAAAGGCAAGTTCTTGCATTTTCACATGGACCTAAGAAATTAGATGCTAAACATACTCTGAACAGCAGTGAGTTTTGTGCACCTTACACTCTCTAATCTTTGAACACTGCAGCCAAATGTATTTTTCAGACCATTTACTTAACCAGTTTCTTGAGTCTTTTTCTGTTTGATTAGATGAGATTATTCTACTTAAAACTACTTTCTGGAGAAATTCTTGTTTACAGGTGAGAAGATACTTCTGTTTCTTAGTAAAATCCACAGGAGGGAATTTGAGATCCTAGTAATTTCTTTCTTTTTTCCCTGACTGATGTATGGAGAAACAGGTTAGGCCATGCAGTCTGTAGTTCCAGTTTGTGAGATCAGAGATAGATGCATCTGATTTGGAAGCAGACTGAGCAGCAGTCGTAAGTGTCATTCTGTATTGCATCCTTCCAGTAAATTCTGTTTTGTTTTTGTGTGGTGAGGCACTTGCAGATTGCTTATTTCATATGAGAATGTGGCAAAAAGAAGTAAGCTGTGAACACAGACCACCTTCTTCTTATGTGAATCTGGGAAGCCTGGGTTTGTGATATTACAGAACCCCAGTATGTAAGATGTGTTATAATGATGTAGTTGAAGTCTAGTCTGCCATTTTCTCCTTGGAGAAGACAGAAACCGTATTTATAGGTATAGTATTACCTGAAGCAATGTGTTTTCTGCTGTACTTCTGTTTAAAGAGAACACAAAGAGGAGCTGCTGTTGGCCACTGTGTATGTGTGAAAGATGGGAGCAAAGTTTAGGAATTTTTCTGCTGCTTGGCAATCTTAAAGCTAAAGGGTGAGTTCCAGCTCCCCTGGATCAGCCAGACTAGTGCTCTGTCTGCAGTAGTACCAGCAAAGTAAACATTAAATAGAAGGCTTCATAAAGCTGAGTAATTTTTTTTTCTTTTGAATACAGAACCAGTATTTCTTCTATTGTTTAATGCGTCCAGTAATAATACATCTACTATTCGTATGCTGTCACTCTTTATTACATATAATCTTCTTGAATGAAGTAGTACAGAAAATTTGCTGGATCCACAGTGCTCAGCTGATCTTTTCAAATGAAATTTAAAGCAGAAAGCAGAAGTGTTAAAATATGTTTCAGAGGAACGGAAGCTGTTGCAAAAAAACTCTTACCTAAATTTCAGAACAAATTTCTATTCAAGAAATAACAGAGGAAAAAATCAGGAAAGGAAATTACGTGATTGATCAGCAGGGTGAGGGTGTGCTTTCAAAGGTAAAATGTAATTCTTATAAATGTTGATGACTGTGTTAAATAAGGAAAATGAGATCATAAATTCTCATTAAATGTGAAAATGTCTGGTGAAAAGATTTTGGAAAAGCATGAATGAGCACGAAAATGATATTTTGTCTTAAGTTTGTCAGGCAGGAATACATCAAGTCTGTAAAAGAAATAGACAGTTGAAGTGTAAAAGGAGCATTCAAAGAAAAGCAAAAAGGGTCAAGCTAGAAGTAAATAGATTACATTCTTGTATTCTCATTCATTATGGAGCCTAGGGCCTATGGGTGTAGGGAATGTGTTGCAGGGAGTGTCTCGGGTTCAGACAGTGTTAGGGGAGGTTAAAGAAGAAATCAACTGAGTGACTAATGGAAATTACCAGAACCAGTGAGTACATTTGTAAGCCTGCGTGGGCTTCACTTAACTAAGCTGTGCAGAAGTGCTTTTCCATTCAGAATTGGGCATGACGAAGCTATGTTCCTGCCTGGGCTGTGTGCTTACAGGCCTAATAAAAAGAGAACAAACAGAAGAGTTTTGTTTGTTTTACAACGCTGGTATTTTTAAGACTTAGATTATTTTTGTTCAGGAAGAATACTAAGAAAAATATGAGTGGGAATCTGTAAGGGTTACAGGGTGATTTGTTTGTTTGTTTTAAATTGCTTTGAAATAGTTAATGAAATGCTTATTCCTGTCTGGAGGAAAACTGCTTTTTTTATGAGTGATTTTAGACCATCTGGTTTTGTCAATCGTAACACAGAAAACGTTCTGGCTAAAACAAGGAAAAGTATTGACTGGGATTTTCAGTAATCAAGCCAACTAATTTAAACCTATTTTGTTTCTGTAGTGTTCTGAAATGTATGGTGCCATGACTGTGGCATAAACCCAAGTCATTTCTGGAAGCGGGATTTGTGTCCCTCTGGTGCTCTGAAATGTTCTCACCATAACAAAGTGCTGTGTTTCTAGTTACTGTGTGACTACATAAAGGAACTTATGCATGTTTCAGAGATTTTTTGCACAAAAATCCAACAGCTCATGTGAAAATACCACAGGGTAGAAGCTTTTTCACTATTCCAGACCTATTGACTGTTGGGGTTCTGACAGATAGTTACTGGAATGTTTGTGGTAGCTGCAGAATAAATGCAGCTGTAAGAACATAATTATTTCCTACAGATTAACATCAGGTGCTTCTTTTTAAGTTGATCAGATGTGAGAGGGGAAAATATCTTTTCCCAAAACCAGTGGTTTCAATCAGGATGAGGCAGCAAGTAACAAGATACCAAAGTTTGTTAATGGAAGAAAAGAGTAGGTGTTGGACTCTTGGCACAGGGATTTGTGGTTAGACCACTGGCCCTCATCAGGTAGTGGGGGAATTGGCATCTTGGGTGCTGCAGAAATGTTTGACAGCTTCAGGAAGTGAGGTTAGTGCAAGTGACTTATAACTGAGGGCAATGCTGGCTCTCCTTTCTCTTGTCAGTGATGGTTAGCATCTTGCTTCTTCGCTCCTTTGGTTCTCCTACCTTCTCTGAAAGATTCTGTTTCATCTTCCTTCTGTTATGGTATCAGTTCTACTATTCCTAAAATAATATTCCCCTAGAATACCTTTATGTAAAAAAAAAAAAAAAAAAAAAAAAAAAAAGCTGGGTACGTCTTAAACCACTGTTGCACTGTTGTTGTTTTGTATTAAAAGTAAATTTGTTTGCAACTGCAGGTCTACTTGCTCTGTCCTTGGTTAAGTTGTTTAGAGGTTTCCTGTGCTGTGTCTTTCAAAGCAGTGCACATTCAGACATGCCATGCTGTGATGTTCCTAAAAGCTGTTGTCAACACTTGAGTTGTATGGGCATGGTGTTCAGAAGTCACAGATGCCGTGATGGACATTGAGCAGAAGGAAAGAAGAGGGAAGAGGCTTCTACTGCTAAAGGATGATGTGTGTTACTTGGATGAGAAAGCTAAGGGTCAGGAAAAAAACAATTTCCATTCATAATTTTTTTAATATGGAACTTTCAAAAGAAGTAGTGAGGGAGTGTTTTCTATTACAAAATATCTCCACGGAACATCTCTATCTTTCCTAGTTAGTAGTAAAACCATTTCATGCATATGTAAACTGATTATACAAATAGATATCTGAGATGCTCTGCTTGAAATGTTTTTCTGTGAACTGCTTCTTTTCTTCCTTTTTTTGGGATTCCTAGTCCTAATGCCACAATACTGTGCTCGAAAAAGAAAAAGTTCAAGTAATACCTTTGGAAGTCAGATGCAAGACGGAAGAGCAGGACCACAAGGAATTTAATTCCCAAGGCTGAACAGGTGACACAGTAAACGTGGAGGAAATGCCATATGAATTGTTGTTTCTGTGTTGAAGTTAGTCTGGTCAGAGGATGAAATATTTTTAAGCATACCTATGGGATGACCTTGTCTGGTAAACCTCCACTCTCTGATTCTGTGACTTTAGGTTACAGCCAGGTGCTGAGCTGTTGACTGTGCAGGATTTGCATCCTTGTTGAACTGTGTGTACAGGAGATAACCCAGGATGTATCCTGGCTCAGCAAAATCTTCCATGAAAATTGGTACTGATTTATTTAATGGCACAAAAATAATAGTTATAGAAAAGCAAATACATACATTTCAAATAGATGCCCTACAGAGACTGTCTAATTGCCAGTATGGTATTGGGTAGAAAGCCTGTGTGGTTTTCAGTACAAAGTTGTGTTTGTGCTTAAGACAGCAGATGGAATTTCAATGCGGTTTGTGGGAAGTCGTTCTGTCAGTGAGAACAATCCATCTCCCGATGGACAGCAGTCAGGGCCCCCACCCCAGCGGGGGGAATTAGCTCAAATGGTAGAGCGCTCGCTTAGCATGCGAGAGGTAGCGGGATCGATGCCCGCATTCTCCATTTGCTGCCCCAAAGCGTTCCCTTTTACCGCCGTTGTGATCCATACTTCTCTTTTTCAGGTACCAGCTGTAATATTTTTTTCTGCTTTGCGGCAGACGCTTGTAAACATCCGTTTTCTCTAAAATTACGATAGCTGCCTGCACGAAAAAGAAACTGATTCCTGTTGATGGGCTTTAAAGAATGGAACAAAAGCGTGCCAACAGGTACCACTGTCGCTCCCGATTTTTGGCTTTGTAAATACTACCTCATGTCATAGGGCTTTCTGAATTTTAGATGCGTTTTTCCGTAGCAGTTTTGTAAGGATTAAAATAAATCGATTTTAGTAAGCACGTGCGCAGTGTTAATGACTTCAGTTGTTAATGTTGATCAAAGGGGAGTATGTTTTTAAGGTGCAAATTATTTCCTTATAAAGAGTTGAGGAAGAAATTGAATGAAATCGTGGGAAGATTGAAAGTGAAACTGAGTGACATGAGGCAGAAAAGAGTGTCAGCTAACTACGTAAATAAGCTAATTTTGGAAAAATAAGTGATAGAATATAAAGCATGACTGATGTCACTCGAAATGAGGTGAATGTCACGTCAGTCCTAGATACTACAGACATGGGGCAGCTGGAAAGGTGGTAATTCTACAGAGAGCTGATGAGATATTTCTATATTGCAGAGTGTTACGTCTTGTGGACAATTTCACTACATTTTCCTATAAATAAAAGAATTTCCAGAGTAAAATTTAGTGCACGTGCAATGGGCAGATGTGAATTTCACTTCCTGTGTTACAGAATAACGGCAGTATGAAATGCTTTTGTGAAGAAAGGCTTTTTTGCAGAGTTAACAAGCGTTGTCTGTTAATTAATGCTTTTTCTGGTTCTGTTTGCCTCATGAAATGGTGTCTCTGTTAACAGCTATATATTTTCCTCCCACAAACCTGAACAATTTATGGAAGAAAATCTTATGACAGACACTCAGCCTTCTCAAAACAGTGGAGAATGCGGGCATCGATCCCGCTACCTCTCGCATGCTAAGCGAGCGCTCTACCATTTGAGCTAATTCCCCTTGTCCAGGGGTACTGAGGGCGGGTGTCCTTCTGCTGAGTCACAGCGTGGCTGCTCTATGTGTTTCCTCCTGCCAAGTTGGTCTGCTTGTTCAGGAACGCTGAATCATTGGCACATTCATGTCAAAAGCAGATAGCTTAAAAGTCAATGTAGCGACTTGACACACAAGAAGCAGTGCTATTGATAAAACAGAATAAATTGATAAGTATTGATAAATTTCTTGAGCTAAGCCTCCACTAGTGTTTTTGTTGAAAGGAGAATTATTTAGTTAGTTTTAACCTTAACAGTACAGATACCAGAAGACTTCTAGGTCTAGAAAGTGTACTGTTAGAAGTCACTGAACGGCAATGTCATTTTTCTTCCCCATGTTTTTCATGTTAATTTCTTTTCCAACTTTATTTTCCGTTAATATTCTATTTAGTTGTATGTAAATGATAAATATAATGTTTTGAACATTCATTCTTACCATAGTTCTTGGTAATAAAGTACTCATTTATGTCATATCCTCCTGAATTATATTCTAGGTATGTCTACCTTTTTGTATTGATTTTGGTGATTTAGTTAAAACACAACAGCTGGTCACAAAGTAATGCCTCCTATTTTATTATGTTGGCCCACGACATCAGAGGCAGATGTTGGTGGTGTGGCAGTACAGATGGAGCCTTCCCACCAATATTCCATTCCATTTTGTTGCTGTGTGGCAGATGGCAGCAGAGGGGCAGCCTGACACAATGGTGTCTGACATGGAAGTGTGGATGAAGCAAAGGGGTGGAATTGAATTCCTTCATTTGGGAAAAATGGCACCCATTGACATTCCTCGATGACTGGTGAATGCTTATGGAGACCGAACAGTGGATGTGAGCACAGTGAGGTGGTGAGCAGTGCATTTCAGCAGTGGTGAAAGTGACAGTGGTCACCTCCGCTGGTGCAGATTTTGACAAGCGTGGCATGCAGGCTCTTATTCATTGTCAGTGAGAATGCAGGGCTAATGGTGGTGAGATGTTGAAAAGTAGTGGTTGGTAGCTGAGAATTTGCACTATGAAATAGTGTTATTGTGTTCTTTGTAGCTGTTGTAGTTTCCATGGAAATAAATAGGAGGCATTACTTTCAGAGCGAGCTACGTAGTATTGCATTTTGGATATATGGAATCACTAGAAATGTTTCAGAAATATAAAAAGTCAGGTGTGGCCAACTGACATTTGTTGGTTAGTTATTTGGGACAATGGCTGCTACAATTCTGTGAGAGGCTGTGAAGTACAATGCGACGTGTGCTTGTATAGATCACACATTCTTAACCCTAAATCACATCTTAGTTTGCAGTAAGAAATCAATTGGCAAATCTCTATCTCCATGTTATCGAATGACGGAACGCTTTCTAGACTTAAAGAACAAAAGCATACAAGTAGTTTACAAGGAGAATAGTTACACTGATGTACCTTTAGACAACAAAGGCAGTGGAAACGATATCCAAGATTTCTCACTTGCAGTTTAAATGCAGAGAAATCACTTCTGTTAGTAAAGTAAAACACACAGCAATCCAACTCATGCATGCACTGCGGATTTTCTCTAATGACATTCGCCTACCAGATGACAGCATTCAGTCAAAAGGAAATACATTGCAAAATTAAACATCAGCTGGTTACAACCTGTCTAAAGTAAGTTGTAGTTCAAAACTAGCACAATCCAGGTGCAGGCCGAGATGTGGATCTAAACCTGCTATAGTGTCACTGCAAATATTCTCTTATAATTTAAATCTTCTCCTTCATTTCCTCAGTGTGTGTGCAACAACAGATAAAGATTTGTTCTTGTAGTTCCTTGCAGTATCTCGGACTGTATCTGCTGTGCTGGAGTAAACTGGAGGTGGGGCAGAAGTGGTTTGAGTCCTGCTCACGGGCACACCTCTCTGGCCCATGGTGGGCTGCTGCACAGCTGCCCCTGGGATCTTTCCCGAGTGGAATTTAGTTGTGGTTACTAAAATCTGTGGTTACAGGGTAAATTAGGGCAGTGGGGGGGGAATTAGCTCAAATGGTAGAGCGCTCGCTTAGCATGCGAGAGGGAGCGGGATCGATGCCCGCATTCTCCACTGTCATCTTTTGCTTGGGGTGGGAGAACAGACCTTTAACTATGAAAGGTATTTTCATGTATTGAGCTGGGATCTTGAAGTGAGGCAAACCATTACTTTTTAGATGCTCATGTTTCATTTCTCAAATGTTACCATATTTTAACTAAATCTATTTCTATTTTTAAAAAATATAAGCAGAGACTCACTCATGGGGATGGGAAAGGGGAGGAAGAATCAAATGCCAGAATGTAATTCCTTCCAGGAATTGCAAGCAATAAACTATTAAAAATTGTTTTATACACCTGGAAAACACGTTTCTTCCATATTATCTTCTCCTACCAGTTAATTTGGAATTGCTAAATGACATATTACAAATTCATGATTTTAAACTCATTGCAGAATTGAAGGTGCTTTCATTTATGAAGAGAGAGACCAGTACAAGAGGGGAAAAAAAAATACATGCATTTAAAATCTGCAGTACCATATACTCTGAAACTCAGAGTTTTATGATCCCTTTTAATGGTAAAATGGGGGGGAATTAGCTCAAATGGTAGAGCGCTCGCTTAGCATGCGAGAGGTAGCGGGATCGATGCCTGCATTCTCCAGTGTTTTGTTAAACAGGAAGAATTAGAGACTACTAAAAATATGAAACCATTTCAGTAAAATGATAACTTTGTTTTAAGCAGAGTAAAATTGAATTCCTTCCCTTCCTTCTTTGGCATGGTTTGCTGACAAAATCAAGCGTCTGTAACTATGTCGGTCCTCCATAAGCTCTATCGACAGCTTAAGTCAAATTTGGCAGAAAGATGGAGGATTTTGCAATAGTACATTTTTTACTGACTTGATGAAAAACAGTAGCTGAATGATGGATAGAGACCTGAATCACTGTGTCTTTCCTCCACCAACAAGGACATGGTTTATCAAGCAGTGGGTCTTGGTCAGAACATCAGTTTAAGAACCTTCTTCCCCAGCTGCCCATTCAGGTCCTCACCCAGAAGCACAGCACCATCTTCTCAGGTTTTTGTGAAGCTTGTAGAATGACCTGGATCAGGGAGTCAACTGAAGTTTAAAAGTAAAAATTGAAACCCATCTCACCACAACTCTGTGTCCTAGGAAGCGCACTGCATCTGCTGTCTTTTATCTGTGGCCTGTGTGCAGGTTATAATTAAACTTTTCAGCCTTCTCTCCGACTTTTTTTCTTTTGCAGAGCTGCTTTTAAAAGAGTCTAGTGCCTGTCACACTTGTATTACAGCTTCAGAGATAACCTCAACCATTTTTTGATTCACTGACCTCTTCTACTTGGATTCTTGGAAATACCTAGAAAAGCGCTTACTGGTCTTTATAGACCAAAGGTCCCAAGAACTGTGATGCTAAAAGCCATCATTCTGACAACAGTCTGGGATGTGCTTATAGCTACTGTGTATACGCTTATTTTCAACAGGGTTGTTCTCAGTGCACACAGGGCTGGCACTGCATTCTGGCCCCATCAACACCCTCCACTAAATGTGCCCTGTACAAACGATTCCTGGTCATTATCCTTAATACGTAACTTCTTATCTATTGTTTTAAGAAGCCTAGATGAAGATGACTTATGCATCTGTCTCCCAGGAATATTTAATGATCACTCTTCGGGGAATGAATACTTTTCCTTCTGTTAGCATGACCACTGAGTCTAGAATTTCTCCAAAAAGATCATTAGATAATTTTTCTCTTTCTAGAAGTTAAGGCAGAGGACACAGTTTGGGGATATTTCTCACTAACATCAGTCTTCAAGTTTTCCCAGAAGGGTTATGCAAGGATTCTAATCTACTTGTTGAAACCTAAATAAAATAGATTGTAAAGAGCAACTATGCTGCTTTGTACAGCTGTGGAAGTCTGTATAGCATTGTGTTTTGCTATAAAGAAATCACCAGTACCAGATGTTTGGAAGTATTGTTTTTTTCCCCAGGGAGATAGTTTTATTGGGGTCATTCTTACATTTTCAATTAAAACAGTGTTAAGCCTGCTGTGACTTTCTGATCATTGTTTTTAAGGAATGTACAATAAGTGAGTTTATTTAGATGAACTTCAACAGCTACCCTCTGTGTTGTTGAGAATCTGGATCAGGACCATAGTGATGTTTACTTTGTACTCATCTGTTTATATTGATTTCAGTTTGGTTGGAATGCTTGCATGTCATGTAAATTGCCTGAGGGACTCTCCTAAAAAGGGTCACAGAGGCAATTTCTTTTAACAGTGGCAGGAACTGTGGGATCCTGGTGAGTAGCTGTTACATAGCAATGGAACATGGGTGGAACCATCAGCCAAGCAGATGTTGTCAAGACTGTTCACCTAGAGAGGTACTGTAAGGAGATGCCCAATTATTATATTAATGCAGAAAATTCTGCTTTTATAATGGTGTTTGAGTTTCATCATTACCGAGTACAAGTTTGAGAGCTTAATGGCTGTTCTTTGGTTGCTAAAAGATGGGATAAGAACTAGCTGCCTCCCCTTTCTTCACCTTTCCTGCCCAGATGTACATGAATTGAAAAGCAAAGCTAACCTACTATATACATAGTATAACATACTATGTGACTAAAACTGAGATAAGTTTGTAATTAGCAGTGCAGGTAGACAGCTTAGCCTTAGTGCATTGTTTGAGACTGGAAGCTCAGCTCACTCAATGGACATAAGGTACCTAGATACCTAGACTCAATTCTCTCTTAATTCTGTCTGGCCATAAAGCATGGATACGGTCAGGTGTGGTTATATTCTAGAACAGTATTTGCATTCTTCTGGTTCAAGTCTGGATCTAGTGCTGCTGAAAAAGATTGGCAATGGGGAAATGCTTCTGACTTACAAGAACTAAAATCAGGGAGATGATCTCCCCTGTCTCCTAATTCAGTAAGATTAAATAAACAATTTCTTCATTGGGTGGGAAATGTCACTCTCTGAGGTCTGTCACAGTTACTTCTTTGGAGGTAAGGAGGAAATGACCCTTGAAGACTACATACAGCATTGGGCAGGATGAAGGACTATGATAAGAAAGTGCTTGAGGGATCAATGCAATATTAAATAATAATTTAAATATAATTAAATAGGTTTTCTGCTCAGTTTTTGTGACTATTATTTTTCATACTAGCAAAACCAACACTTTTCCTGATCAGTTTGGGGTCCAAAGATGCCAGTCAGAATGGGAACCCGGCTGTGCTTATTCTATATGCAGACTGTACTCTTGAAACCTTACAACTTCAAATAAGTAAGTTTTTGGTTTTGAACATTAAACAATTCAAGCTGGTGCTTGTAAAGCAGCCATACAAACTGAGAATTGGGTGACAGCTTCCATATTGACTGTCATTCATCATTCTCATGAACGATGTATCCCATGCTTTTTAAGTGAACTGTGTGTATTTTTACAAGGTTGTGTGTGGTCCTGCAGTCAAAAACAAACAACTGCAAAATGATTACTTCCTTCAGTCCACAGCATGTACCCAGATGGTAAACTACACAGCAGCTCTAAGATAATGATGAAACATCCTCCACAAGTGGGAACAAAATCATCTCCCTGACCAGCTATTTGACGTGCAGCCTTCAGTACAACTTCTCTTCCAGAGATAATCCTGGAAGCTGTAGTTCCTTCTAGGAAGACAAAACTGGAATTCCAGAGTGACTGCCAAAATTAAGACTGAATCTTGATAAAGCCGAGAACATGGTCTTGAGAAATATATTACTTCAGGTGTGATGGGCAGGGGATAATCTTGCCAGGTCACCCCCACTTTAGGACTTCACACCTTCTGCTCCTATTGAAGCACCGAACAAAACTGGTCACGACTAAAATTCAAGTCACTTTCCATTTAAATCTGTGACTGCAGAGAAATAAGAGTACCAGCTTTGAAACCAGTAACAGCAGCAGCAAATGACATTTTTTAGTCTGTGATCCTGTATTAGTTTTTTTGCTCTTAAAGCAACTGGTGACTGAGCTGTGTGGTGGAAAAAGAGAAGTGTAGCATTATATTTCACATAACCACTAGGTTTTCTTTATAACATAAGACAAGGTAGCAGATATGAGTCACTTTTAGAGGTCATAATTTGTTACAGACAATTTTCATCAGTGGGCTTATAACTTTGTCTTTCGTAGAACGTACAGAAAAGTAATGCCTTTCTTCTGTTATTTCTAATGTTAAGAATATCAGGTTTCTGGCAGGAGCTTTTTTCCCCAGTTGTACATTCCAATCTTCAGATGACTTGTGTTTAAATGAGTTTTATTACTACTATTTAATTATAACTATTTATTTATTATAGCACAGGGTAAATAAAGCAGCAAATTAAGACACACTCAACTGCATAGAGTAAGGAAAATATTCTCAAATTTGCTAATTATTTACATCTTCCTTAATCTTTCTGTACATTTCATGTTATGGAGTGCTTAAGATCTGGGAATCAGTTTTTCTCTAACCAAGACTGTTTACAAGCATTTCCATTCTCTGTCTGCCTAACCACAAAGCAGCACTTGCTCTCCTTGCTAGTTAAAACAAACAAGCGAACAACAAAAAACCTGAAGACAAGTTCTCTGTCAGCTACTGCATCTAAGCTTTAAGAGCCACCTAGTGGGGTTACCCTGCAAGTGACACTGTACAGACTAAACACTCCTGGGCCTTTTTTTCCTAACTAAGGAAAAAAAGACAAACGAGCAGTCATCTTAGAAGCTGAGATCTGATTTACACACAACTCTTTCTTCCTTTCCCTAGAATGCTTTATTTTGTGGATACACAATTCCATTTACATTTAGAATCAGATAAACAGCCCAATTTCTGTTCCTACAGTCATAGTTTCCACATTGAAAAGCAATTTTAACTTGAAGAATATGGTGCTGTAGCCAGATGCCATTATGGTATTTGAATCCTTGGGCTTTGTTTATTCGTGTCTTTTAAAAAAAAAAAAGTTATCTTTCAAAAATTTAAGAAGCATAATGACAAAAATTTCATAGAGCTGTTTCATCGGACAAAGGGAGGTACCATATAGAAAGGTTTGTGAACTGGGGTAAGCATTTTATGAACCCAGTAAGATAAATGGAAAAAGTATGCAAGCGATAGCTTTCAAAAATTAAGTGAAAGATAATCACTTAAAATTCAGTCTCACATAAAAGGTAACTAAAATAAAGGCACGTTACACCAGGGAAAGGAGAGGGCATGAGGTGGTTATTTTTTAAGTACAGTACATGGCTAATACAATGGCAGAGAATAAAATAAGATCCCGTACAACAGGTGCCATTAGAATCAGATTCCAGCATTTAAGGGAGTTTAGAATTTTATTAGGCTGATGCTTCTGACATACATTACATGTTTAAGTTGGATAGAAGGAAAGTTGGTGCTTTACGCTCAAAATGAATTGCTGTAAGTTCAGCTACAGTGAGGCAAACAGTATCTATCTTGTTCATATAACAAACCAGTAGCAAGAAAGCTTAGGATGCAAGGTGCCCCTTTTCAAATGGTACAAAAGTTAACTTCACCTCTGTTGGAAACAGTGGCACAGGAGTGCACAGTGCAGGAGTAGGTATTTCAGTCCTTTAAAGCTGAAATAGCTTAGTAAGCAGTTGAGATAAGCATGGTGGTGTCTGCACTGAAGTGAATTAGGGATCTCTTCTGCTAGTTCAACTGTTTAAATTGTGGCAGTGATTGACATGCAATGGCTGAGAACATGTATATATCTACTCTGGCTTCAATGGGAAGATTCTCCACTCATGCACTGCTCTGACCTTATTCTTTCAGGACTTATCACACAGTATCACAATAAAGATGGATATCTCAATTGATCCAGTCATACTTAAGAGTGCAGTAAGAACATTTAGTTTAAAGTAGAAGATACTTTTTTTTTTTTTT
>WBMW01001228.1:47671-57707 GCA_013396635.1 Penelope pileata | reverse complement strand
TTTTTTTTTTTAAGATCTTGAGGATATTAACAGAGTACACAAGTTAAAAAAACCCTACTTTCATGCTCTCAGAAAGATTTCTAGTAGCAATTGCCAATCTTAGACCGGAGAGTGTTTATCACAGGATATGCACACAGGCTTTTAAGTCAAAGAACTTTATTTCAGATTACAGCAAGATCAAATTGCATTTATCAAAGTCATTTAAGATGAATTTTTACAATTCAGTTTGAAATGCATACAATGTTAGCACATTCTACAAAACATAAAAACACATGACAATAGTATACTAATAATTACATTTGCTCAAATGTAAGTAGCATTATTCAGCTAAGGAGTTTCAGACCTTCATCGTGCTTATTACTCTATCAGTGCAAGAGATTAAGTGGCACTTACAGCAAATGATAGAGTCCCAAAACTTGAAGATCTCGCATGCTGGCAGTATTTTAAGTAAGATGATGTAAAAGCCAGGACAATTGGCTTGCAAGGAAAGACTAACTTACAGCAATCTAACAGTTTTTCCAGTGACAGTCAAGAAGTCATCATCAGCCAAGGCACGAAGTGCTTCCTCAAACATCTCCTTAGTGACAGCCTTAAAGAGAAGAGATAAATCAAGTAAAGATGGAGAGAAAATAAAAGACAACAAAAATACCCTACTTCCTACAACTTCTCTTATTAAGTTTCCTCCCCTTCCCTACAAATTTAAATATATATTTTTTTCAATTTAATCCTGCCCTGAGGCAGAGTTGTTTTTTTCCTTGGCATTTGAAGTGACAAAGACACAGAAATCAGAGCTCATGCAGTGGAACAGGTGTTCCAGCCATATTAACAAAAAACCAAGGTCTCACTTTCCCTCCATAATGTGATTTGAGGAAAAGGTGATGTTGACTTGGAAAAACACCATGCTTTTAAATTAATGAACATGTAAAGAAGCAGGAAGCTTACTGTGTCAGACTGTGCTCGGAGATCCTCAAAAAGCTGCTGGTATTTCAAAGCTGGTGTTTTACCCTTTGACTGGATAAGCTTCCTCAAGGCTTGAGCCAACTCCTCTTTCCGCTTACGAGCGGTTGCGCTCATTCCTTGTAACAAGAAAGTAAACGCCTTTTAGAAATAAACTAAGGAGGGCAGGTTAAGTTACATTTTAAAATTACAGAAGCCCAAGAACACCCCAGTTTGACCACTACAAAAACACAAACCTGTAGTGAGAATGGATATGTCCACAATGCCAGTCCTCGGGTCAGTAGCAGACTGCTTCAGAGCTTCCCGGTGGAGGCGTTTTGCTTCTTCTACATCAATGGTTTCAACTTTCTGAGAAAAGCGTACTTTAGCATGGGCTTCTGCCAGGCGGATCAGAGACTCAAGTTGTCGAGGATATGCGGAAACCATTCCCCTGCCGCTTCCAATCTTCCTCATGTCCACATATGCCTGAAAAGAAGACAGGCATTAACTATTTCAGTAAATTCTTTTATTGCCATTGTCTTCAGAGTCCCCATCACTCTCCACCTGTTATCCCAGAATATCAGTGTGGAAAACCATTCCCAACACTGTATTTCTGCCTGTATACCTTCACAACTCTGCAATGAAGGATAACCACACAGATGCATCCTTGCTTGATAAAGCAGTTAAGCCACAATAACGAATCATTTTCAGTCACTTGAAAAACTTTGGATGAGTCCTACATAATATGGCAAGTCTGTACAGACAGTTACCTGAGTAGAATCATAAGCTTTTAACATAAGAGAATTAAGCCAACACATCAGAAAGTAACCTAAGAATTAGAGCACAGAATTACTTGTGTACTAACCACTGTTCCCCTTTAAAAGCTTGTGATTTTTTAGAGATTTTTGATAGGTCTTATGGAAGAGCTGTATGTAGATAGGAAACATACGTACTTGGGGATTTTGCCCTTTTTGACAAGTCAGTGAAGACCCGGAACATTCTTAAGAGCAATTACTTTACCTCAATGAGGGCTTGGCTTGCTTCTTCACTTAACCTGGGATTTATGTAACCGCGAGCATAGGCAATGTAATCCCTCAGTACTGCCATGTCCATGTATTCCTCCTCCAACTTTTCTTCACTTCGATAGTACAGTGAAACCAAGTGGCGAGCAAGACGCCTGTCATAGGCTTCATCACGTGGATCCAACATTAAAAAGATCAAGTCAAATCTGAATGGGATAAGAATCAAATATTAGCGTGTATACTTTCCTGCAATTTATTGTAGTTTGTTTTATCATTTTTCACTTCACAATTAGAATTAGGAGATGCTACTGTAAATAAAGGGCGCTCCATTACACGGAGAAGATTTTTTTCCTCAAACTCTAAGTATGAAACAACACAGTTTGGATTTGCTTTCAACATACGCACTTTGAAGACGAGACATAAACTGTGAAATTCAGTTCTTGTGTTCCAGGCTGATGGTCTTTTTTGTTTGCTTGTTTTAAATGAAAAACACAGAACAAACTTACGCAAAAGCTACCGCCCTGAAAGGCAAAAGCAAGCAGGATGCATAGCTATATAATTATTAAATGCATATAGGCACATACACATATAAATATAAACCCAAATACTTGAAGTTTAAACCTGAATAAAGAAAATGTTTCATAATAGTTTTGCAAAGAACAGGTAACATTGTAGATTATCAACTATGCTTTAGTATAGATAAATGTAAGTAATAAGATTTTTAGCTAGCCAGGTGTGTATTTTCAAAAGCTTAAATCCAATAAATAGCAAAAATAGAACATGCTCAAACCTAGTTTCCTTCAGTATACCCTCATAAAGGTACCATTTGTCATTGTCAGTGGCTCTTAACTGAATTCTAAAATGTAAATGGTGTTCTCAGGGTAACTCTCTAGGTGAGAGAAGGGGGAAGGAAAAAAAGCCAACAAAAAAAACATAACCAAAAATAACAACAAAAAAACCCACAGAAGTGAATAAAGAGATCCTACAGATCTCACCAGATCTGCTGTTCATGATCAAGATGTATATACTAGAAGGCAGTTCTCCACTCATGCAGAAGCTACAATTCTGATTCTACCATACCAAATCATTTTCACATGTATAACACCTTAAGAGAGACATGCATGTTATCAGTACCTTGATAACAGTGTGTGGGGAAGCTGGATGTTTTCAATAGTCGTCTTTTTTGGATTCCATTGTGATTCTATAGGGTTAGCTGCAGCTAGGATAGATGTACGAGCATTCAGTTGACAAATGATTCCAGCCTGTCAAAATGAAAAACAGTTCTGTAACCAGAAACTTCATGAAATCGGTGTTATTTAATGGGCTCCATAATCAAAAACTCTATTGCAAAAGCCTTTTAGAGTAAAGCAAGAAGAAAAGCATCTGGAAATAATACGGTTTGTGGTATGAACGCCATAATCTCATGTAAATGAGACATTACATCGTTTAGGATTGATCCACTGGCAACACTAGAAAAGTACATGCCGCTCTTGGCGCTAACTTTTTGGTTTCACCTGCCTTGCTGATACCACACTTAGGGCAGAGAATCTGGACTTAAACAGATACTCACCTTTGCAATGGAGAGAGTCTGTTGTTCCATTACTTCATGAAGTACTGATCTTGTGCTTTCATTCATTTTATCAAACTCATCAATGCAGCAAATGCCATTGTCACTAAGTACAAGAGCGCCTGTCTGAAGAACCAGTTGCCGAGTTTCTGGATCTTTCATCACGTATGCAGTAAGGCCAACTGCACTCGAGCCTTTCCCAGAGGTGTACTGGCCTCGAGGAACCAGGTTATACACATACTGGAGCAGCTGGGATTTACTAGTGCCAGGATCACCGCAGAGAAGGATGTTGATCTCGGCACGGAAGTTGCCTCTTCCTGTGTGAGTGAAATCCTTTCTTGATCCCCCAAAAAGCTGAAGTAGAATGCCCTATGAAAAGCAAACATTCTCTTTCAAAATCAAAATATCAACTCTTGTATAGTTAATAGAGCTAATCTAACTGTTGCACTCAACCATCTAAGGAACTGAAACTGCTAAAATTAACTTTTTTTTTTTTAAATAAAGTCTAAAAAGGGGTTTTCCTTTATAGATATCTTCAATTCAAGTCAATTGCAAACATACAGTTAAATTGCTAAGGACCCACAGCACAGCTAATTGAAGTTTCAAGTTAGATTCCTCCATATCTATTCCAAAACTTACATAGTCAATTTTGGTAACCAATTCTGCTGACAACGGGAGACTATTGTTTATGCTGAGGCTGTGTTTAATCTAGGACCACAGCACTATCACCTCTTTTGTATCAATAAAAAATTGCTGTATCAGCTTTTTATTCAAGACGAAAATCAAGTATCATTTTAAGAAAAACTAACGTGTTCACAAAATGACTTCAATAAAAATTCTTTACATGCATATGAAAATAATGAAGATCTTTATTTCTTTGGAATTCACCAATACTTTCTCCTTTATAGTTCCTGAACCAAGTCTATGACCACAGTGTAACAAACAAAAGCAACTAATTTCCAGTATTTTGAAAGTACTGAAACGTTTAGTATAAACATACACTTGTAATTGTATGAGTTAGCTAGAATTATCAGGGAGATATCCATTTCCCAGTATCCTTTCTATATTTGTTTTCTTCAACAGCATATATATGCTAGACAGTCAACGGGAAGAAATTATAGTCAATGACAAGTACGTGACAACTGGTAAAAGGAAAAAAAATGAAAAACTGTACACTACATCATGGACAGGATCTGCACAATGTCTTGCAGCACACAAACGTTGCAGCAAAAATATGGAGTGACCTATTCATATTGGCTCCGTTCTCATTCACTTAGAACAACTTCCAGAGGTCAGTAAAACCTGTTCAGTAGCTAAAAGAAAAGAAGCATTGTCTGCTTTGTTAGATGTTCTTCAAGGTCCCCAATGTAGAATATTGATGCTCCAATGCATGTGGGTTTCAGACACTTCCAAGTATTAAACTTTGGGATGTTGTGAAGATTTTGGTCTGAACCTGAAGTATGTCCCTCAGTGAAGGGTCCCTAGCTTCCTCAACTCCACCTGCCTACACCTGATGTGCCACATTAGTTTGATGAGGAGATGAGAAACGGAAAAGATAGCGTTTCCATTTCAGCAGAAGATACTGTTGTCCCAAATTCAAACTTCTAGCCATTTCAGCAGCCCATGGACTGTAATAACACATGGGTCTGTGAACAAAAATATATGAATTTACTTAAAGAGGATTGTTGCAGTGTTTACTGATACCTTGAGACACACTGTTGACTGTGGTTTATTTTCCCAGTTCCGCTGCCCTCCTACCTTGTCTACATCTTCCCATGGATTAAGTCCTAAACACCACGAAAACAGCGACACCCTTATAACCAGCTCTATCCTGACAAGATCATAGTTTCAAGATTGTTCAAGATCCAGTTTTTTTGTTTCCTTTTTTTAAAAAAAAATTTTGAAGCCTCATTTCAATAGCAGATAATCAGCAATGCACTTGCACATCAGTGGTGCTTTACAAGCTAAGTACAGAATTTATTTTACCTTTTTGATATCTTCATGCTCATAGATGCTTGGGGCCAACGCTGAAGCAAGTCTTTCATATATGTCTGCTTTTTTAGAAAGCTCTTTTAGAATTTCCACACGTTCCTCTGTAAACATTTTTTGCTCTGTTTCCTCATCAACACCATGCAGGCGTTTTGAATCAGTCTTGCGATAGTGTATGACATCAATGTGGGTTTTATAGACAGATTTTACAACGCTGACCCTCGGGTTAACTCGAATTGGGACTGCCCTGTAGATACCTAAATACAATTAATGACAACATTAGATATACAGAAACACGGTAACTCTCAAACTGAAAATTTAACATTTTTCATTTGCAAAGTAAAGCTCTTCAAAACAGACTATTTTAATCAGTTTATTTCCCAGTACCAGCAAGTCACTTGGAAGCTGATGGAACATACTTAAGTAACCGATACCTTGGTTTCTGCAGGTTTAGCAGATCTGTCACAAGTCTTCTCAACAAGGAGAATACTTAAGCATTTTTTAAAATAAAATAAAATAAAATTTAGGGCTTGATGTTTTTGGAATTCTTGCTACTACAAGATGTCTGAAGTCAGCACTTATCCTTTTCGCTAAGTGCCAAATTTAATACAGATTTTTTTTAAATGTAGTTGAAGTATCACAAGACCAATTCTATGTTATCACTCTCACGACAGCAGATGCTACTTAAGATACTGCCTCCTTCTCACCTACATTCTCAGAAGCACTGAATCCTTGAGGACAGAAGGGACCTCTGGAGGCTGTCTAATCGAATCACCAGGCCCCATTCAGCTTATTCTCATTTACCACAGCTCACTCCTGCAGGTGTATCTGCTTGTAAAAGCATGCTGTCTGGATCTGTCAAATGACTCACTGCAAGCCTTTAGAATGGTTTCACTCTCATTTTATGGCTTCAGTAGCTGATTTAGTTTTGAGAGAAGCCTCAAAGATATCTGAAATGCACAATAGAAGACTGAAGATGGCAGATTATGGCTGCAGGGGACACGCAAACATCTGGAAAGAAGGAACCCTCTCACATAGCAAATACAAAGCTGCAAACAAGCGGACAAAGGTGGTACTAGGCAAGTTAAATTATATTTCTATTTCATAGAATTTGTTGTATGCATATTACTCATCCTAGCTGTGAAGCGTTCAACTGCCAGACAGGCATACTCATAGATTAAACTGTTCCAATTCAGTTAAAAAGGAAGACGCAAATAATCAAAGTAAGTTCTACCTGTGACATTAACTCTATCGCCTGGTTGCACTTTATCAACAAGGTCATTGTGAGCAAACAGCGCGACCGTGTGAGGTGTCTGTCCGGCTGGCATGTCTTCAGGAGATTCCTGCAGTTTGACCTAGCAAAAACAATTAAACAAACAAACAAAAAATAATGTCCACAAAGTATGCAACAAGATCCTGTATTATCACAGCTTTCTGCATCACTTTGAATCAAGAACATTGCTCAAGAACAAAACAGCTCCACCCAAACAGCAAAACTGATTAAAGACAGTGAAAATGGAAATTGTTCATGATTACTGGTATGACTAAAATGCTGTTAATGGACAAGGCTCATCTAGTCCAGATAAAAGTGGGCATACCATTAATGTATGTAAAGGAGCTTTCATTTGGAAACATTAAGAGATATGTACATATTTCATTTAATCTTTCCAACCTATTTCTTCCACCACCTACAGGCTTACACTTTCACTAAATTGTTTCACATTGTTTCAAAACCCTCATTCTCAAGGTGCATACTTTACTGTTATTAATGATGTTAGGGAGTGAGGGAACCAAAACTGGGAACAGTTTTGTTTCAGCCACTATCAAAGTGCAACATACCATCTGTTTGTCAGAGAACATGGATCTATTGTGAATCAGAGCCATGCTGTGCGTTGTGTTACAGTTCTTGCACACTGATGGTTCAGCAATCCTGCCACGATCGATTTCTACTCTTGTGGTGAAAGCGCAGACCTGGCACTTAAAGAATGCTTCTTGCATCTCAGGAATCAACTGGGAGCTTCTGATAACCATACCACTGATGGTGATAAGCTGATCGATATCTACAAAATACAGATACTTATGTCATCACATCGCACCCTTTAGAACAACCTTAAAAGTTTTACTGTCACGTTATGTCACGTTAGCTTTTAGGTGGGAAGTAGACATCCAGTTAGATACTGCTATTTTGTCCAGGACAAAACAAAAATAGTCATAGCTGTGTAGCACAACTATACTAATTTACATGAGTATTCATACAAAGTAGTCTTCAGTACTTCCAGAACATGGATAGCCGGTGTCAGAAAGACTTCCTTTACGGATATATTATTCTGCATTTCAGCTCTAGAGCATTTGCTTCCAAAAAACAGGCTTAGGTAAACTGAAGGACATTGGTCTGGATGGACCAGAAGTTCAGTTTTAAGCAGTCTTTATGTAAATTCTAGGTTAACATGCAATAAATTCATATATATCCTTAGGATTGCTTTCTAACACAGCAATCTAAAGTTTACCTTCAGGGTTTAGGCTCCTCATGTTCCTCGTCTTCAGTGCATTGTATGGCCGTACTTGAATTTGATGTTCCAATATGGAATCAGGGTAACGATCAAAAAAGATCTCATTAACAGCCATATCAAATGTTGGGATAACTTCCTGTGTAAAATCAGTAGAAACAATTAAGCTTAGAACAAAACCCATCAGACACAAATGGAATATTTTTGCACAAATCATTTTATGTACTGCTGATCAGCCAGGAATGACAAAAAACAGCTGGGCCAGCTAAGCATTTTCCTACATAACAGACAACTTACTGTTAAATCAGGTACATTTATTTGAGTGTTGCAAAGGCAAAAAAAAAAAAATGATACAGCACTCAGGACGTCACAGCTCACCAGCTAATTTTATATGTATGAACTGCCAACAAAAATCAAAATCTAGTTCTAACTAGGATGAATTAAGACATATTAAAATGAAGAAATTGAAATGAAAAACAGAGATCACATACTGCATTTAAACAAAAGCTTTCAAAAGCAGAAATATGAAAAGGTCACTTAAAAGCCAGAAAACAAGTGCACTACTTCACCTGAGGATAGCAGATCAGCTGCCTGTAAAGATTTTCATCAAATGCTCTTAGATGGTCACAATTTACATTCAGAAATGGTTCCCCAACCATATTAATCTGCAAGATATTTGTAAAGAAGTTTTTAGCTCAATAGCATTTAAGACTAAATATATATAATATATGTGCATGTGTATGTATATATATATATATATGCATGCATATCACGTATTGCTATGTTAGAAGTACCTCGTCCAGTCTCTGCATGTAGCGTGGCTGATTGGGATCCAAGCCAATGTCTTCATCCTCTTTTGCCAGTGGATCAACAAAACGCTGAAGAAATTTCTGAATGTCAAGACGACAGGAAAAGATCAATTCAATTGAGAAGTATGCACCCCTACAGTGTATCAAATACAACGCATGTGTGCAAGGCAAGCTAGATTTTTATTTGAAAAAAAGTTGCCAACCTACCTGGAACTTCTCTTTGCATGTGGCTACGTTAACATCTGTCCCCCAGATAACAAGCCTTTGTCCAAGGGACTGATCAGCTGCTACTAGATCCTCAGTTGGCTGCGCAGAAAGAAGTTAAGCATCCACGAATACAGGAAGCTGCTCTAAAAGGAGCTGTTAGATACAAACCTGAGGCGTGCACCTACCCCGTCCGAGCGCAGGTCGACCTGCCGGGCCTTGCGGGCAGAGCCGAGGTCTGGCCGCTGCCGGACGGGCGTTCCCCGCGCGCCGCTGCGCGGAGTGCCCTCCACCCGGGAGCTGGGCGTGCCGTACGTCAGCGGTGAGCTGATGTCGAAGTCAAGGGGAATAGCTGCAATGAGAGCACGTGGTCAGAGCTACCAGGCCATTGTATGTTGGGGGCAGGACTATTATTAAGGCTGGAAAAGACCTCTAAGATCACCAAGTCCAACTGTCAACCCGTCACCGCCACATCCCTCAGAGCCACATCTTTATGGTCCTAACACCTCCAGGGACAGTGACTCCACCGCCTCCCTGGGCAGCCTGTCCCAGTGCCTGACCACTCTTTCAGAGAAGAAATATTTCCTAACATCCAACTCGAACCTCCCCTGGTGCAACCTGAGGCCATTCCCTCTCATCCTATCACTGTTACCTGGGAGAAGAGGCCAACCCCCACCTCACCACAACCTCCTTTCAGGGAGCTGTAGAGTGCAATAAGGCCTCCCCGAGCCTCCTCTTCTCCAGACTGAACAATCCCAGCTCCCTCAGCCACCCTCCATGAGACTTGGGTGCGATCCAGTCCCCACAGAGCTTCATTGCCCTTCTCTGGACACGCTCCAGGGCCTCGATGTCTTTCTTGTAGTGAGGGGCCCAAACTGAGCACAGTGCGGCCTCCCCAGTGGAAGCGGAGTCGTCCGGGCGGCGCCTCTGCGAGGGCGGGGAGCGGGCATCTTGCGCTGCGGGACCCGAGCGGCGCGATTAGGGACGGGACCGGGACCGGCC